>JARHVA010007450.1:642500-680261 GCA_037957365.1 Torreya grandis
CATGAATATATTATATGATCCATGGATATAATCCATGTAAGCAATGTATGGGTTTCTCTAACTTATATGATTATAAATGACAAGCAAGTCCCTACCCTATGATATATTATTTCTTTCGATTTTAGGCAACATATTATGGGAGTAAGATAAGGATGAGTTTTTTACATGATGTTTTACTGGTTTGAAAAAATTTATTTGATGAACTCCTATTTATAAGACTCTAATTAATTTAAATTTATCAAATTTGTATGCACATAACTTTATAAATTTTATTAAATAAATTTGTAATTTCTTCTATCCTCCTCTAGTATACCAAGATATCAATGAAATACCAATGCCTAAAATTTCAAAGGAAATAAAGAGATCAATTATAAGTATGGGAGTTTATTGGTATTATCTAGATTGCATAATTATTTGAATTGATGAAATTATTGTATCTCCTCTCAATATACCCAACTATGGGATTGGTGGTAAATGTAAGGAACATAAAAAAGTTGTTAGACCCCAGTTGGCTAACCAACAATTACACTATTTTTTTATATCACATGTAATTACTATTAAAATTATTTGTAATTATATATTTCATACTTGAAAATTAAATTAATCAAAAGTAATAAAGGTTTTAATAACATTAACCCACTAGCTAAATCAAATCCATTTAGTACTCAAGCAATAAGCTAGTTTATAAGTTGACTAACTATCAATCAAGTATAATAAAATAAAACAACTATAACAATTATTGATATATTCTATAAATTATACATAAATGTGCTTACAACCATTGTTGTGTTTAATATCCATCCAATAATAAGGTATAATGTAGTATAATGCTAAATATAAATAAAAATAAGTACATTAGTATAAATGAGCTACTAAATAGCTCCATGATCCATTCATTTCCTGATTAAAATCCCAAAGGTTGAATAAAATTATAGAGGGAGACCATTATCCAAGTGATTTAACTCCAACCATAGACCAATGGTCTCTTACACACATCCCCACTGGGAGTAGCCCTACCTTTCATAGAGGGGAAAATAAGAATAGTGTGGATATTGAGAAACAACTAGAACCTATGTGTATACTAACAATATTACATACAATAATCAAATAGACCATGGAATCCATTCCTTTATCTAAATGATATCAAAAAACACATGTAAACTATAAGTATAGTGGAATGAAAATGTTTCATTTATAACATTACTTTGTCAAAAGTTTTAATTATAGAATTTAGATTTAATAATCTTAGTCATTTTCAATCACACAAAACTCTTTGCTATTGAATCATTAAATAATATGATATCAAGGGATATGTATATTAGTTACCCACTAGAAAACTCATATATGTATCTCCTATTATCCAGGTACAATATATCATAAATATTTAAAAGTAGAATAATACAATACCATTTAATAATAAATGATGTAAACAATCATCAAATAAGAATCGAAATAATTACAATTACTTAATCATCAAAATGTAAACATAGATTTATCAATACACTTGATTGCATGCCAGATATGTTCATTAGACTAGAACAAAAATCAAGTAGTTCTATGCCTATATTTATAACATATCCTTCTATAATAATTATCATTAATGAAAGTATGCACAATAGAAATCAATTTACAACCAACAATCCATTGTATTTATGCATGCAAGTACCTTGCCTACTCTTAAATAGTATGAAGAATCCATTAATCTTCAACCAAAATCTAAGCCTATATACTTTTCCAAAATAATTCTTGTTTTCATTTTACCTCATTATGTTCTAATAAGAAAGTAAAGATTTCCATAATAAGAATGTATACTAATCATATTATATATTACAAGATCTACCTCAAATTTCCCTTTTAATAAAATATTTACTACTCAATAATAGGGTTACTCTTGATATATCAATATTGTTCTAATTAGGTAGACCAAAGGTAGCCTTACCATAGATAATAATATTTAATTATTAAATAATCTCACCTAGAAACTCAAGTCATCACCTATAGCAATATAAGATTCTCTATTAAACTCATAAAGATAATATTTTTTTTTCTATATTCTATCAATTTTTCACATTATACAGGTAAAATTAATTATCCTTTAGTATAATTCTTTTACTGTTTCACAAGTCTGTTATATACTTCATATAAGTACAAATGTCTATACATTGAATGAAGAAACATGTGTGTGTGTGTGTGTGTGTGTGTGTGTATGTATATATATATACATATATATATATATATATATATATATATATATATGTATATATATATATATATGTATATATATATATATATGTATATATATATATATATATATATCTATGCATATATATATATATGTATATATATATATATATATGTATATATATATATATATGTATACATATATATATACATACATATATACATATACATATATATGCATACATATATGTGTGTGTGTGTGTGTGTGTGCGTGGGTGTATATATGTATACATGTATATATATATATATATATATATATATATATATGTATATATGTATATGTATATGCATATGTATATGTATATGTATGTATGTATATATATATATATATATATATATATATATATATATATATATATATATATATATATATATATATATATGCATAAGTTAACCTTAAACTTAAGTTATCAATAGATCAAGACATCACCATAACTCAGTTTGTTTTTCCCGATGTCTATCGCTCATGCATTTATCTAAAAGTCTATATTTAGATCAGACTATATATAGACATGAGTGTATTTATAAAAAACTAGCATCCAAAAATGAATAACTCTTACATACCACCTATAAGGATATACAAATATGTTATATTTGATCATGAATATTTATTTTTCTAATTACTACATCCACTGAATAAGGATTGACTAGTTGATAATGCTTCAATCCAAATACTTACTTTTGTAGAGTTAAATCTCAACTTTTATCCTCAATAACTATAGCCACTATCTTATCTACCAAATAATTAATTTCATGCACATCTCTACATAAGGACTTTTAGTCCGAATCAACCTTCAATTGTGCCCTATCTATTCTTAAAGTATGACAAAATCATTTATATATATTTACATGTATATAAATAAAAATAAATGTGTGTGTGTGTGTGTGTGTGTGTGTGTGTGTGTGTGTGTGAGTGTATAAACACACATACATACATTTTTTTATATGTGTGTGTGTGTATAAATATAAATTTGTTCATATTCATTCTATATAATGAGTGTATAACCAATGATTTTTACACAAAAATCAAATATATAGCTATAGGTTTATAAAGACAAAAAGATATAAATTGAAACGCATTAGGACTATTTTTCCCTTATTCAATAAACTCATTCAAACATCATGATGGATTATATATATATCAAGGAAGTTGTAGATATGAGTATATGAAAATCCCTTATTGTAGTTACAAGTTTTTGCAACTTTCAACAAGTATTAAACCCTTGATGGGATTCAATGCTTCTATGCATGTCATATGTCTTAAACTTCTATTTTTAATAAATATAGAGAGGCTTAATATATCTTTTAAATATTTGGGTATGGAATAAATTTTTCTCCCTAGGTCTATAACTTGGATAATCTTCTTATTTTTTCTATAAATACATCTACCCATTTATGCAATCGACCATGGTAAAATCTATACCAAGAATTCTATACACTTTTCCTAATGCATCTAAGTTTATAACAAAACTCAAGTATTTTGTGTGCATAAAATCAAAAAACATTACTTACCTAGTTAATTATGCTCAATAGTTAATTGATTAATGGGTAGTCTTTTCTTTTCTTTGACAATATCTTCTCTTCCACTCTTTATTGTCCATCATTATCTCTTCTCAATCTCCCTGCCCTCATTATTATTATTATTATTATTATTATTATTATTATTATTATTATTATTATTATTATTATTATTATTATTATTATTATTATTATTATTATTGTTATTATTATTATTTTCATGAACATCTTGATGACCACCATAATTTCCTATAATTATACCAATAAACCTTATGCAACTACCCTATTCAATACACCACTCCTTATTTTCCTTTAGTTAAACCTATAGTCATAATTTCATCAATAGGCATGGTGGTTGCATAATATCTCTTCCCCGTTTTGTAAGGTCAACACTCAAAATCTCAATTATAACAAAAAAAAAAACCCTAATTCCATTCATTTTTTTCCTTTTTGATATTTTTAAATGGATCACAATAATGAAAGTGTCATGAAGCTTCTAAACAAACCCCTAATTTTTATCTATTTTTCCTAAATATATAGAATAAATCTTAATGCATAAAGCTTCCAATTTATACTTAGGTCAACTCACTTTATGGGGGCCATTTCTATTATATTTGACCTTTATGTATTTTACCCAATATGTTGATGTTATCAATAATCAAGTTAATTAAGCAATAAAATAATTAACACTTCTGACTCTTAATAACCAGAATACATTTAAGGTTATATAAACATAGTCAGATGAGAAAATCAATCATCCTAACCTAATCCAAGTTTTATCATACAATCATTATTTAAATATTCAAATAAAACTCATAATCAAATCTATTCGATCATGCACTTAAGCTAATACTAGATATAATGCAGAGAAAAATATCATAACATAACAAAGAATTAGCATATACATGCAAGTCATGACTAATAAAATGTAACCACAAAAACCAATATCTATAACATCCAATGATAATATCATTTATTTCATTCAAATAGATAATTATTATGTGTCCATGGGTCTTTATATTTCTCTCTCAATCCCCATTGTCTATATTTTCACCCCCATTTTGATGATACTTTCCCTCTGAACTGCCTATGAGAGAAAAATAGTCCTGCATCTACCTCATCAAATAAACTGGTATTTATCTTGAATCATGATAATAATCAAAATATAACCATAATAAATTATTGAATGTAATTAATCTGTAAAAAACATAATCATAAGCATAATAAAACATATTGGTGGCTATCTATCTAGATATTGATCATGAAAATAATTAATATATCTATCAACCAAATAACATATACAAATCCATCTCAAAAATAAATAATAGATCTGCTAATCATTAACCACATAATCCACTAATTAATGATTTGAATAATCTAGAAGGGAAACGAGAAGTGACATAAGCTTCATGGCCCCCAATGTCAATCATAATAAGAAGGAATAGTTTCAAAGTATGAAAAACTTTATAAATAGTGGCAACACAGGTATTCATTCAATTTTGATGACCATGGTCTCAAAAAATGGGATCCAAATGGAAACTTCAAATCACATATATGATCATTGAAAGGAATGTTTTAAATGGTGTATAACCACCATATTCATTCCCATGATTGGATTTATATAAGTTCAAAAAAATGATGAGTAAATTACAAGGAAGAGGTAATCTATAGGGATAGGTAATATACCTCTAATGCAAGAACATTCACAGGAGATTAAGGAAAGGCTAGATGCATCCACATATCATGATGTTTCACCTCATATAAATCCTTATCTTAAGAGTAATTCACTATAAGTAATTTTTCCTATATCACCCTATCAAAGGGTATCTCACCTCCAAAGGTAATATAGTCTCCTTATTCATTTTATGTTTAGTCCCTTTCGTATTCACATATTTTTTAGGTTCATAATAATCCATAAGTTACAGTCCCTGAACCTGTAACAAAAAACATAAATAAATTAGTGGAAACTCCTTTGGTTTCTCCTCCAATACCTAAATTTGAACTCTTATAATATTGTTTCCCTAAATAAAACTAACCAAATTACTAATATATATACTAGGCAAATGGTATCAAAGATAGTCAAAGTGTACAAACTTTAGTTTCACAAGTTTTAAGTCAAGTTAATGCTAACACTCAATAAAATGTTTTCTTGAGGTAAAAAAAATGTCTATCCTCATTTTAATAATTTTTTATAATTAGATAGACAAGTATATATGTAACACAAATAATTACCTTGTTATCCTGAACTTACTTCACCTCAAGTTACATTACAAAAAGTGAACCCATTAAACATATTTACAACTTCAAGGGTTACTATCATGTTTGGGTTACCTAGTGTCATAGGTAAGGTATATATTAAAGGACCTAAAAATAAATGAAAATAGTATCTCTATTAGAGCTACACAACATACCCAACTAGTTTTGATTGATATCGTTCCTATAGTCACATCTTCTATCCATACTACTACGATTTCAACCCCTACACCCATAACCTGCACTTTATTTATTTTCATTGAACCTTATTTCACCATTTATTTGGTCACTCCTATCATACCACATCATCTACCTTGGACACAAATTGTATTATTTTTATATCGAATAAGAATAAAATTGGATAGAAAACATAAAATGTTCCAAGTCTCAAAGGAAATAAATGGTTATAGTTGATGAACTTGTTGACCAACTTTGACCCCCAAGGTCAAATTTTTAACACCTATAGGTGAAAATTGATTTTTATGTCTTGATAACCTAGTTAAAATTATTTTCATTCCTTATATGGTCTCTAAAAATTATTTTAAAAACATTATTAGTAAAGTTTAATGTTTATTTGTAGAAGTTAAGGTAATGTCTTATTTTGGTCTTGTAGTGATCTAACCATGTCATGGAATGACTAAGATTGTTAAATTTTTTTAATAGGTACTTATGTGTCTTTAAAATTCATATTTTACCCCTCATCACATTGTTTAAATATTTAATGATGGTTTGGAGAGATTAAGGTTCTTTTGTATATTTTAAGGTAATATTTTATGAGAAAAATGATAATTTTTACTAACTCCAATATATTTAAAAGATATAAAATACCAAAAATCCATATAATAATATTTAAAATTTCCTTGGAGTATTTATACAACTTCCCTATATGTCAGGATGCCAAACATTGGTTAAAATCTTGAATTTTAATGCGTAAAAGGGAGTTTAATGCACTTGTATGGACTTCAAGAACTCATTTTAAGATTAAAAAAATTGTATAGGAATCTAGTTATATTATATAGGTCAAATTATAAATTTTTAGGTCATAAAAGTGTGGAAAAATCTTCCTTCTCTCCATCACTACCTTCACAAGCTCAAAAAGGCAAAATTTAAATGCATGGTATGACCAAGAGAGAAAAAGTTAGAGTCTAAAACTTTGGGAAATGTTAGGGGTAATAATGAGATTAAATTTATTGTTATTATTTTTAATATTCATGGCCCATCCTTTATGAAAAATTTCTAAGAGTGACATGAGGTCACTATGTCTTGTTCATCCAAGTAGGGTCTGATTTTACTCATATTTCTTCATTCCAAAGTTCTATGGATAATAATGAATTTTGTGGGATGTTTTAAAAGGTAAAGAGAGTCCTTTAAAAAAATTTATTATTAATAAATTAAATATTTCTTTGCATCTTTAATAAGGAGAAATATGTCTCAAGAGTGTGAAACATGTCACCCTACTATAAGTGTTATGGTTGACGTGAATGTTTGTCACATTCATGAGTCTCTAAGTGATTAATAATTCATGTAAAAGTATAAATATTTGATTATTAATGATCCCTCCTTGATAATTATGTTCTTGGTAGATAAGCCCTTAAAGATGTGTCATATTTTGGAAGCATCATATAGTCATAAATGGTATGTTATTTGTCTAACTGCTAAACCTAGCCTGAATGTAAGTGAGAGGTCAATTTTATACATGAGAGAAAACATTATAAAAAATGAATTATAATAAATTGAGATTAAAGGCCAAACATATACTCTCAAACAAAGGTTATAAGGTGTTTTAGTCACTCATAGGTTTGTATACCTGTCAGTGAATGTTCATGGATTTAGGTCTTATTGGGGTTCTAGATTGCACCCTAGCTAAGCAGAAGATTATTCAAGTCTTTTACTCAAATCTAGTCCAACATGGGACTGATCCTAGGTTATGGGTATCCTAATAATGGATTAGACCTCTAAAGAAGGCCAACTTCCTTATGGATCTATTAGCTATACTAAACCTAAACTGACACTTGCTTGGAAAAGAGAGAGAGATTTTAACAATAACTTATGAAAGCATGTAAAAGAGGTGATGCACAAATGATTTGATCACTCAAAATTTCACAATACACACTATGACATACTTTCAAGACCAAATAATATCAATCTCACATAAATATTTTAGAATAAGGCATTAATAAGTCATCAAATTAGCAAGAGTGGGAAAATATCCACTTTCAAGCTTAGATAATAAACTATAAATTACTAGTATAATGACCTATAAGAACTACTAATTACTTCCTAAAGGTGATAAAAAATTAGACATAAGTAAGGAACATACATTAACTTAACCATAGTACATGAATTCATTGAACACACTTCAATCTAGATTAGAAAATGATGGAATTTAGCCTTTATTGCATTAAAAGGTGTTAGAATACAATTTTTTGGTAGAGTTTGGTCATACCAAAAATAGGGATAGAGGGATCCATTTCAAGGCTTAGAATCTTGTATTTAGAGAGAGAGAGAGAGAGAGAGAGAGAGAGAGAGAGAGAGATGTGTTAGAAAAGGCCCAACCACATTTGATAGATTAGCACTCTTGAGAATGCTGACTCATGACCTTATCAATAAGGAACAAATTTTTTAAAATAATTAAGTGTCCATTGCCCTTATCCAACCCATAGGTCTCTTCTTTGAAATCCATGATATCATCTGATGATCTATTGATGAGGATTATGTCTTGGAATTCACTGAATTGTGCCACATCTACATTAGGTGGCCATATATACCTATTTATTGAAAATGTGACTTTAATGATAGGTGAGACACTTATCTATGGTCACATTTACATCTATACTAGTTCCAACTCAAACTTGGGTCCATTTTATAGATAGAAAACCAATCTTAGACCATTATTTTTCACATAGTCATAATATTCATGAAAACCTACAAACTGCTTTACTTTGCTTCATAATTATTAGTTCCTTGATCTCTTTATTTGGTCTAACCACTTCTATTATACCTATATGTAACTATAATGTTAATACCTGGTCTCTAAAATGTGACCCTGGTTTAACCTTGGTTCACCTTCCATCTTGGTTCCTTGACATTTTCTTTGCCTAGGTCCAAAATAACTTCTTCAACTTTTGTCAAAAACATCCCAAGCTCACTTCTACTTATTTATTATCAATTTCCAACTCAAACCATTTATATTATGCCCAACTATTATTATGCTTATTAGTTCTATAGATACACTAACTTATTGAGTCTACTCACACCATCAGATCTGGATGTATGAATGCATGCAAATCCTCTATCTTTTTCTAGGACCCATTGACTTTTGACACTTGTCCTCTTTTTATTCATTATAAATATCCTCTGACCCTTTTGAATTATCTCACTCTATTGATCTTGATGTATAAATACATGTGTTTTATTGATTTTCTAGGGACCAAATGACACTATCAGGTTGCCTCACTCCATCAGATCATGGTGTATAATTGAATATGAGCCATTGATCTTGGACCTATTTAAAACTCCAATAGCTAGTTTACAGTGCTTAAATTTAACATTCATGTTAACTTTATTTTATGTCACCATGAACTTATTTGACATCCTAAAAACTATCAAATTTAAGTATATATGGATTTTTGTAGTGGCTTAAATTTGACTCTCGTGCGAATGTATCCCATTTTTTATCAACTTTAAATATTTATATCTTGAAGTGTAAGAATCATGGAGAGGCCAAATTTGATGGAGATGTTCTTGATGTCAAAAGGATTCTTCTCACTTGATCCATTGGTCACATGATCCTTCTAAATGGAGATAAAAATTCTTAAACAAGCTAGTTTGTGTGTTTTAAAATGACATCCATGTGAACATATCCCATTTGATCATTTTAATCTCAATGGCAATTCATTGAGGCCTAAATTTAACACTTGCATGATCATCTTGCTTTGCATGACCAACTTTGTAACTCTATAACTTAAGCTAGGAAACTCATGCAAACCTAAAACTTATAAGATATGTTCTTGGCATATATAACTAAAATTTCACTTGATCCATTAGTCACATGATACTTTCTAAGTGGAGATAAAAATTGCATAAATTGACTAGTCTGTTTGCTCCTATGTGATGTCTACAAACCTATTATGGTAAAAAATGGCTAAGTATGGAGATTTAGTGAATTCTATCCAAGAGGCCAAATTTGAGTCTTCATATATTATAATTCACTTAGTTTTATGACCTAAAAAAAGGAAACTAATCTACTAAACAACTATGTAAATAAAATCACTTATTTGGGACAAAAGGAAAGGAAACTAATGTGTTATAAAAATACTCAGATAAAATCAAAATAACTATATACATGGGACTTATCTTCATTAATATTAGTGATTTAGATTAATCCCATTGATTAGGATAGGAATTTATTCACCATTCATCCTTGTGAGTTGGAAAGCATTATGGGATTTACTGTTAGAGACTACGTATGGACCACTCCAAAGAGAATCAAATTTTTGTGTGTTGTCCTAGCTTAGCTCTATCTGCATTATACTTGAGGACCAAATATCCTTTTTGGAAACCTCTTGAAGGATATCCTTTATCAAGTGGGATGAGGATAGAGCTAAGCTAGGAAATCACACAAAATTTCTTCATCATTACTTGATGGGCTTCCGTAGATAACATGGACTGATGCCTTATCTCTTCTAGCTCCATGAGCTTAGCATATATTATTTCCATTAGATCATTATCTAAAAGTTCAATTTGATGCATTAATTTAAAATAAGGTAATTCTATAGAAATAGGCATTCTTACTTCCTTACCATATACTAGCTTATATGGAGAATTGGCAATTGACCTCTTATAGATGATCCTATCAGCCCATAGAGCTAACTTCAATTTGAGATGACATGATCTCTAATTATCTTCAATAGTCCTCCTAATGATCTTCAACAAATTATTGTTAGTGGATTCAATAAGACCATTACCTTATGGATAATAGTTTTATGAGGTACTAAGTAAAACATTATGTTGAACTTCCCACTAGCTGATTTTACACCCTACAAAAGCCATAGAATTATTGGAAATTATGGTTGAAGTAACCCCAAATATGGTAAGTAAACCCTCATATAAATCTAAAACATTGATTTCATTGGCTTATTTTAATGTTAATGCCTCTATCCATCTAGTAAAATAATCTATGGTAGTTAGGATCCACTTGTGTCCTGAGCTTGAAGGGGGATTAATAAGATCAATAAAGTCCAATCCCCATTAGAAAAAGGGTTGATTTACTAAAATTGGTTAGATAGGTAAGGCTACAATATTCACTTTTCCAACAAACATGACACATTATCTACATTTCTTGATCCATGCATGACAAGAACCAAATAAACTTGGCCAGTAATACCCACCTCTCATGATCTTGTGGGCTATGATCCTTACTGAATAATGTCCTCCACCATGTCCATCATGTAAATTATCAAGTAGTATTTGTTTTTTACCTATTTCTATGCATATTATCAGTATGCCATTGATATCCTTTTTGAATAATACATTATCAATGAGAAGAAAAGGAATTGACTATAATCTAAAATATCTTCTCTTTGAAGGGGTCAGATGAGAAGGATAAATACCATCTTGTAGATACCTTATCATATCTTATAACTAGTAGGAAGGTGAGTCCTAATCAATTACAAGTTTATCATTTAACACTATAACCACCCCATTAGTCTCTTGCAAGTCTCCATCTAGATGTTCACAAAGTCCTTTGCTTCTAACTAGCTTTGTGACCTTGATCTCAATATTGTATTCCATGACTTTGGTTATACAACTAAATCTCTTATCATTTATATCCTTGTTTAGAAGAAAATCTTTGACACTTGGATGTACAACCATCAAATGTATCTTATTATTGGACAACACGTACTTGAAATTTTTAAGAGGCTTTATGATTGAAATTACATGCTTCTCAATAAAAGAATACCTTGTTTCATATTATTCTAGGCCTTGATTGAAGAAGGGTATTATTTGGTCTAAAGTATCTTTATTCTACTACATGAGAATACCTAAAATTATGTCAATGTTAGCATAGGTGTATAAGAAGAAATATTTTATAAAGTTAAGACTCAAGAGTTTAGGAGCACTAGTTATAGCTTTGTTGATTTCTTCAAAACTAATTTCTCCTTATTTGGACCAATTTAAACTCTAACACTTCTTTAGAATGGCTATGATTGGCCTAGCTAAAGTAGAAAAATTTAAAATGTGTCTCTTTTTTTATTTTATCTTTCCTAAAAATCTTTGTAAGGCTTTCTTGTGCTTAGGCAATGAAAGTTAAAGAATTGATTCTATCCTATTAATATCTATGTTTGTACCATATTTTGAAAGGACATGTATAAGAAGCCTACCTTCATGGATAGATAAAACACACTTTTTTGGATTTAAAGACTCTCCAAATTCCCTGCACCTTTCAAACACTTGTCTGAGGTGAATCATATGCTCATTTGGACTATTAGAGAATAATGTTATGTCATCTAAATAAACTAGTATAAATTTGTTAAGGAGACCCTAAAATGCCATGTCCATAGATTTTTGAATGGTGGCTCTAGCATTGGATAGACCAAAAGGCATATTTATATATGAAAATGTCCCCCGCTTTGTGGTGAATGTTGTTTTGAATTGGTCTTCTTCTTTGACCAAAATATGTTTATATCCTCTATAGACATCTAATAAAGATAACCTTTATGAAATTGTAACTAGTTATAAAATTTTTCCATTTATGGAAATGGGTAGTGGTCTTTAATAGATTCCTTATTCAAGTCATGAAATTCAAAACATAGTCTTATTTCACCATTATTTTTCTATTCTAGATCAAGTTTTGCCACCCAAGTTGAGTGCATAATTAGAAATATTATGGCTGACTCAATGAGCTTATGCAATTCATCTCTCATCAAAATTTCAAGATTTGGGTTAATTGGCTTTTGTCTTTGTCTGACCAACCTAGTCTCATCTTCTAACTCAATGGTATGTTGATTTAGACTTGAATCTAATACTTTAAGGTCAGTGTATAACCATGTAAAGACATTTTTTTAACTTGAGCATAACTCAATAAAAGTTTCCTTTTCTAAAGATGTGCAAACTTTGCCCATCTTTAAACTTTTACTAGTTTCAATCTCTACATTTGTATAGTGTTCTTCTTTGGTTGATAAAGAAAAAATTTCATTTCTCAATTCATCATCTCTTTTGAATATGTTTTCAAGGGTGACCAACTCTTTAGGTAACTTTTTTATCTTCAATTGCACAATCTAGTCATCATATTATTTCAAATGTTTGTTTTGTTTCCTTGAGGACAATTTAGCTTCCTCTTGTCATAATATAGAAATATAACTACCATCTTAAAATGCATGCCAATTTTCATGGTTATCTAGTACAAAAGGTCTCATAACTACCTTGATGTGTGATTGAACTTTTTCATTTTTTATGTCATCCAGGATACTAAATTGTGACCCAATAGCAGCCAGCCTATCTGCATACTTATTCTTTTTTCTTGATATGGCCTAAATATTGAAATCCTAAAATTATTCAAATAATTCCCATTCTATATGATTATATGACCTAATTAGTGGGTTCTTTCATAAATTAAGTCCCCTTACTTGGTGAATTACTAGTTCACTATCTCCAAAAACTTGTAAATAATTAACCTTCATCTTTCTTGCCCATTGAAAACCATGCACGAGTGCTTCATATTTAGTAACATTATTGGAATAAACAAATTAAAACTTGAGATAATATAAATAACTATGTTTTTTTGGATAAATTAATAGCATTCTAGCTCTAGTGCCATGTTTGTTCCTGGATCCATCAAAATATAGTTGCCATAGGTCATCACTAGGTTGATCATCTTTCATCAATGTTGAAATTGGTGTATAATTTTCATGAAGACAATAGACACCAATTCCTTATTAAATTAAATTATAAGGATCATATCCTTGAAAATTAGAGGCCCATTCATCAAGGAAAAGATCTAGGACTCCATCTAGAGGTGATTTAGTTTCCACCTCATTATTTTCTAATACCTTGTCTGAGATAACACAATTACTATTTACCATACTTGGAATATATGGCTCCAATTAAAATATTTAAATATTTTTATAACATATTATTACCTTAGTACCATACATGGTTTTAAACAATAAATAGGTCTAATCAGCTGAAAAATATCCTCCAATCTTTGAAGTAAAGTCTCTTGATAGACACATGGTAAAATAGGGAGGTAAGTCCACTACAAATACATCTTGATAAATAATAACACTGGGGTAAGAATGTAATGTAAATTTTAGATATTTTATTATGCATACTTTATTTTTTGGTGAGCCATTTAATTATAATACCCCTTTAGTATTTGGCTCATAGACAAGACTAATCTTGTCTACAATTTTCTTGGGCAGAGAGTGCTATTAGCTCCACTATCTACCACACCATTATGGAATAAGAAATCACTTACTATAAAATATAGATAAAAGGGAGAGGTTTTTTTTTTATTTGACATTGGTTTTTTCTACCTTTGTTATGTTATGTACATATTGATCAGGTTACTTGATTTTTTGGTCTGAATTGGCCAAGACAACTTCCTATTTCTCAACTAGTTATTTAGATACCTTAAGATCTAAAAATTATTGAATGAACATGAAATTTTATCATAAGATGGTAAGGTAATCCCACATGTTAATTATAACATTTGATTTATTCATTTATTACATTATTATAAAATATGCTCCATTAACCTTTGGCTTCAACATTTGAGCCACTGGTTGTTCTCTAATTAGAGGCATTTGGGGGACCTTCACTATCTCTATATTCTAAAAATTTTATGCTATATGAACAACAACTTGATCCTTGACACTTTTGGAAACAAAATTAAAAATACTATAAGTATTGCTCACATCTTGAGCTCCCTCAAATGCTCTTATTTTATCTCTGTCCAGAGCTTGCACTTGACCATTTGTGTTGATAGTTTCACCAACTTGGTTGAATTTAATATGATCATCTAAATTCCAATTAACATTGATATCATTAGGCTACCTTATAATTTGTTCATATTCTCCTTGAAATTTCATATTCATGTATTTATATTGACCACCTTGAAGAGGGAACTCTTCTTATGTCATTTGTGGCATAGTAATATCTTGTGATAGCAAGGCTTGATTTTGAGTGTCCTTTGGATTGGAAGGATGCCAACCTGAATCTTGTGTCAAGTTATTTTTAGGAATAATATATTTTAAAATGAAAGGTACATTAGTATCAAGGCCTACATATGGCTTAGTTTAGGTTATGGCTCCTTAATTTTGATAAGGTTGCCTACTGTCTTTAAAACCCTGATAAGGAGGTCATTGGTTATTGAAAGACTGATAAGTATTTTGGTTATGTTGTTGATAAGGTCTACCTTGGTACTGTTGTCTCTTGAGTTGAACAATCTCATTTCCAAAATCTTATAACATGTTTTTAAAATTACAAATATCATTAGCTTGATTAGGAGGGACTACAACTTGGACTTTTAGAGATGAGATAGGGGCTATAGATGGAACCTAGGGAGCTTGAAGAGGAAGAAAAAGTTGTAATTATAGGAATATGGGCATTAGAGGCCTTGAAGCAAGTTTACAAGCTTGTATTAATCTATTTTCTACCCTTATAATAATTCCATAAGCATTTGGCAAGGTATTAGAACCCATAGACTGTATCATGACACTTATATAGAATTAAGGGCCTTAAGATAGAACAAAAATGCATACTCTAGGGATGGTCTAACAAATGCATGGATCCTAGTCCATGTCTTTTAGAATATGAGGTTAAAATTAGACATGAATTCATGGGGGTACCTTTGTATGGTACTTAGTTATTTGACCAAAGATAGATGATCAAAATTATCTTCAAATTGCCTAGCTAAGGCTATACCTAAATCATCCCAAGAAGAAATGGAGGTCAATGGAAGGTTCCTATACCATTTCAATGTTTTTCCCTTGAATAAAGTAGCAAGTAATTTGATAGCCACATTATTTTGAGTAACATTATGAACAAAACATAGATTGGAAACATCTTGGATATACTTAATAGTAGTAGTTTTATCCCATTATCTTGAGAAGAAAGGGATACTCTTTAGGGTAGACACAGGGATGTCATCATATTGGGCCAAATTCAGGGGACTACCTCTATTAAATGAAATAAACACTTGATTTCTAATAACCATTTGGGAAATATGGATTTGGCTTATGGGGACAATAAATTAGACTAAAACAATATATTGATCAGAGGATAAATGTTGTTTTTGAGAATAAGGTCTTGTAATATTGAATTTTGATCTTTTATAAGAAGTATAAGGAATTTCAATATGTTCAAAAGGAGTACCTTTACTTGATGATCTTTTTGTAACCTTTGGCATGAAAGCACTATCTCAAAGATGATATGAACTCTATACTTTGAAGGATCTTCAATTTTTTATGATGGTAGGTCTCTTTCTTTTGAAATTTCTTCTTCTCAATATTCAAACTTCAATTATACCAAAGAAACTTAGTGTTTAAGAGTAATTTTTCAGCTTTAGTTCTAAAGAAAGAGAGAAAATAAACTTGATATGGGTATGGTTGAAAAACCTACTTATTTGTCCATGAATTGAATCCAAAAAATTATGAGAGCTCATATTTGGCTTGGGAGGATGACCTTCATAATAAAGAGACTAATTAAAGGTTTTGTTAGTTAGGTAGGAAGGTGGATTGCCTAGCAAGCTAGATCCAAGAAGTACAAGACTTCCTTGGAGGCTATCAATCCACCTTTTAAAACAAGTTAATTTTGATAAAAGAAGGTTCATAACATAAATAAAAGTAGATAAAGGGTTCACAACATAAATAAAAGTACTTAATTTAGGTGCAATAAATACTATTTAGAATAATTGTTTATTTTAACAAGATAACATTAAGGTGAATGCTAAATTGTCTAAAATATAGTCCAAGTATGGTTAGGGTATTATTTTTGGTCTATATTGTGATATAAGTTAAGAAAATAGGGTTTTGGTTGAGGTTGAGAAGTTGTTTTTTATTTTTAATTTTGAGTGTTTGGTTTTACATAGTGATTGTCAGTGGTCAGGCTGACTGCCAAAGATCAAGATTGAAGGTGAAGGTGACCATTGATGGTTAGGATGACCATCAACAGTTGACTGGGGGTTTTTCATAGCTTATTTATTCTAGATAGAATAGGTTATGGGCTGGTTATAAAACATTTTTATAGGTTTTTGGAGGTTGGTTAATGGTTGTGAGGTTAAGGAGAGCCTCAAAGGTATCAAGGGTAAAGGTTTGATACTCAAGTGGTTGAGAATGGTCAAGGGATGCTGAATAGAGATGGGGTGCTTGGAGTTACAAAACTATTAAAACTAAATAACTTAACCTTTAAAACAAGAATAATATACTTAGCTTATGTTTGATGATTGATAGCTTGGAGAAGTTCTAGAGCTAGATAAAGATGATTGTTGATGGAGAGATACATGCATAACAAGTTGCTTGACCTATAAAAGAAACTCCTAAATACTTGAGCTATTGATAATAATTGTAGATGATTTTAACCTCTCTCTCTCTCTCTCTCTCTCTCTCTCTCTCTCTCTCTCTCTCTCTCTCTCTCTCTCTCTCTCTCTCTCTCTCTCTCTCTCTCTCTCTCTCTCTCTCTCTCTCTCTCTCTCTCTCTCTCTCTCTCTCTCTCTCTCTCTTATAGGCATAAAAAATAGGTGGAAGTGAAGGTGTAACTAGGCCATCTAAATATAAATTGTCCATATAAAGGCTCACAACAAGATTTAGATGAGTTATATTTAAATAAGCTTGATGGATGGTTACATGTTCAATATTTAGGCAGTGGAAACCTGACTATTGATAGTCAATATTTCCCAATGGTGACCGTAGATGATTACCCTAACCATTAACAGTCAGGTCCCAAAGGAAAAAGGGGTTGAAGTCTAGGTTAAGCCAGTTTGTGAAACTAGCTATAGATGAGCTTGGTTAGGCTAGATAGGTGTAAATTGGTCCTAAGGGGGTCATAGATAGGTCTAAGGGTATTTTCAACATTTGTAATCACTAATGTGTATATTTTTAGTGTCTACATTTTCCCCCTTTTTATTGTGTGGCTTGCATGAATGAGATGTAAAATAAAAATGGAGTATGGGTCAAGGGTCTGGTTGCCCCAAGAGTGGGAGGAGGTGTTCCTCCTTAAACTAATATTTGGTGAGGTGAATCTAAAGTGGGTATAGTTTTGATAAGTTTTATATGGTTAGTCACAAGGTGGTGACATAAATTCATGCATTTGAGATGCAAACTTGCACATACAATGTGACAAAAGGGTGTGAGAGCCAAGATCGCACATAGACTAGGTTGCCATAGTTGGTATAAATAAGGTTAAATGCTAATAAGGACAAGTGATGAGTTAACCATGTGACCACCTATAAGTGTGTTGGTTGTAAACACTCATAAACACAAGTCTCCTAAGTGATTTTTATGTTTTTTATGGGTATCCAAGTTAGGAAATGCTCCCAAGGAAAACACAAACAGGTCAAGTGTCATGAGTATCTGAGGTAGGAAGTGCTCTTGAAAAGACACAAGTGGGTTTTGTATGCATGAGTTAGAATAAAATTCAAAAGGGGTCAACATGGAAATGTTGTCTTTGTGGTCAAAAGACTAGGAAAAAATCATCAAAAAAAATGTGCACTAGTTGGGCTGAAATGGACCAATGGTGAGGTGATGAGGTGGTGAGGGTGGGTGAAGAAGGTAACTCCATGGGTGGGTGATGCTAATTGAATAAGGGTGATCTATAATGTTTATTGTAGGTAATGGTATAAAAATATAAGGTTGAGTTGTGGAAAAAGGTGATCTCTAATTGTTATCTTATGAAGAAAGGTAATCTCCAATGGTTGGTGGTATTCAAATTGGTTATCCAATTTGAGGTACCACTAGTTTGGTAAAAAATGGTTCTTCATTTCATGGTGAAAGGTTGTAAGGTTTGTATCTTAGGTCATTAATGACCCAAAAAAATAAGACATATTTCTTGACAAGGTTGCTATGAAAGTAGGAGTAAGCTAGACGTTCCAATTGGCAAAGACCATAATGGCAAGATGGGTGGGCTTATGAACATAATCCCCTTTAATGCATTGAATTGGTGTTAGTTCATTGGTTAAAATAAGTGGATTGATCATTTATTTTCAAGTAAGCTAAAAATCCCTTGCTTATAATTTATAAAGGGGAGATGGATGAAAATGGGACCTTCTTATGAGACTAGCATGCCTCTTCTGTAAGTTTCCAAAGAGTTAGTGTAAATAAGTCTATGTCACATAAAGTGTAGACTGATAAATGTAGGAAGTCTACTTATGAGATTTGATTACAAATTTAAAAAATTCTTTTTTTTTTACTTGTGGATCTTTATTTTAGTTTATTTTTATTGGAGGGTTGGGGAAGCCGATCGATGCAGGAAGCTTCCAATAAATTACTAGTTTTGAAAAATAATTTACTTAGCCATCCTTTTAGGGAGTGGTATAATTTTATGTGCTTAGATAAAATTATTTTGATATCCATCCTTCAAGGGTGTAGTCCAAGTTACTTTTTTCAATTTTGAATAAGTTTTATATAATTGTCCTTCAAAGGAGCAGTCTGTGAATGCTAAGAATGACCCATGATTTATTTTTGACTTTTGATTTTACCTTTTTCTTTTGTTTGATTTTGCTTAAAATAGACTTGATTAAACATGATCAATGGGTTACCTTTATGAAGGCAAAACTAAGATCACAATAAATTTCAATAGGTGAAAGAGGGTTTAGGTGACAATGACCATGGGAATCTATCTCGAAGAGAGATGGGAAGTACTATGAGAATCATGTCATGATTAGAGTCATGGTACCCACAGTTTAAGATTAGGCTATGATTGTGATGGATAATCACATGATTTAGTTGTATTTTATTTCCCATAAAATAAGATGATGAATGTTGTTGAAAATAAGGGATAAGCTTAAGTTAGACACAAGATGACCAAGAACTTCGTTTAACAAAAGAACATGATGCAAACGCAAAGCATTTAGGGGTTTAAGTTTTTATATGCCATAGATCCATGATTTTATAAATTCTCAATGTCAATCAAGAGATTAGATCTCACCTAGTTACTTTCCAACACTTGATGAGGTGTGAAAAATAATTGGGTTGACCAAAAAAGGTGAGTTTGGCTAGGTGATAGTTTGGTGGAGAAGGGTAATCTCCAATGGTTCATTGGGTGGTGAAGAAGGGTAATCTCCAATGGTTGGGGGAGAAAGTGACTCTCAAATATGTTGGGTGGTGTCCAAATGGGTTTCCCCAATTTTTTATACCACTTGGTTTAGGTTAGGTTGATATATAAGGTACTCTCTAATAAGTTGGGGAGAAGGTGACTCCCAAATAGTTTGAGTGGTGTCTAAATGGGTTACCCCTATTTGTTATACCACTTGGTTCAAGTTGGATTGATGGAGAAGGTACTCTCTAATAGGTTGGGGAGAAGGTGACTCCCAAATAGGTTTGTGGAGAAGGGTAATCTCCAATGGTTAAAGGAGAAGGTGACTCTCAAATAAGTTGGGTGGTGTCCAAATGGGTTACCCCAATTTGGTATACCACTTGGTTCAAGTTGGACTGATGGAGAAATTACTCTCTAATAGTTTGGGGAGAAGGTGACTCCCAAATAAGTTGGGTGGTGTCTAAATAGGTTACCCCAATTTTTTATACAACTTGGTTCAAGTGGGGTTGATGGAGAAGGTACTCTCTAGTAGGTTGGGGAGAAGGTGACTCCCAAATAGGTTGGTGGAGAAGGGTAATCTCTAATGGTTGGGGGAGAAGGTGACTCTCAAATAGGTTGGGTGGTGTCCAAATGGGTTTCCCCAATTTGGTATATCACTTGGTTTAGGTTGGGTTTATGGATAAGGTACTCTCTAACATGTTGGGGAGAAAGTGACTCCTAAATTGGTTGGGTGGTGTCTAGATGGGTTGCCCCAATTTGGTATACGACTTAGTTCAGGTTAGGTTGATGGAGAAGGTACTCTATAATAGGTTAGGGAGAAGGTGACTCCCAAATAGGTTGGTGGAGAAGGGTAATCTCCAATGGTTGGGGGAGAAGGTAACTCTCTAATAAGTGTGGTTGGGTGAAGGAGAAAGGTAATCTCCAATAGTTTAGGGTTGGTTGGTTGATAGGTTGAGGCAAAAATATTGAGGGTTAGTTTGGTTAATTGTTAATTTATGGTTTGGGTTGATAAATGGTGAAATCCATATAGAGGGAAAGTTTTCCCAATTTGCTCTTTCCATGGATGGTTGAAGATGGGAAAATAATCCCAAGGTAAGGTGTTGGTTAATAAGAGGGTTTAGGAGGGGTGAATATGACTCCAACCACCTCCCAAAAGGGGTTATGAGTTGTTAGTTTTTATTTGTTAGTTATTATTAGTTAGTAGGTCAATCTTGTAGGTGGTGGTTCAGGCAGGATCTCCATTATGGTGATATGGTGAGGGAAATATTGTTGCGTTAGATTTAGGTAGGTTTTAGGTCCAGAAATGATGTTGGGAACATCATCTTGAAATAGAGGTGAGGTGGATAAGAGTGTCAAATTGTCCCAATGAGGGAGCTTAGGTGAGGTGTGGGTATCTTGGATAAAAGGGTAACTAAGATTCAAGAAATCTTGAATGGAGGGTTGATGTTGATTTGTGTTGATAGATAAATTGATTATGGTTAGATTAAAAGTTGGGTTGATCGTGGTTGGTTCATTTTGTTTAGAGGTTAGTTTGATTGGTTGAGGGACATAGGATGGGTGGTTGATCTATATTTTTGGCTAGGTTTTCTTTCTTTTTTAGTTTGTTTGTTAAGGTAAGGTGATAAATATTTGACCCCATTTAAAAGGGAATCGAACCAAAGACAATGTCAATAGGTAGATGAAAAATAAAAAATTATAGAGGAATTAAAAAAAAATTATTTTAATTGAGGTTGGGTTGGATTTAGTTATGGGTGAGGTGTTTTGAGCTTAGGTTGGATCCATTAAAATGGGAAGTGGAAGAGGTGGGTTGGTTTCCTTAATGACGGTTTTAAAGGAAAGTTGAGAAGGCTCTTCTTGATCAACAAGTGGGTGGTTTAAGGTTGATTGTTCCTTAGTGATGATTTCAAAAGGAAGTTGAAAAGTGTGAACTTGGTTAACAAGTTGTGTATTTGGGGTTTTGATTATGGTTTCCCTAGTTATAGATGTACTAAGGAACAAATCTAATAAAGGGACCTCATTATGTTGAGGGCTTTGGTCGTCGGCTTGCACAATAATGAGTGAAGAAAGAAGTATAATGATTGATTGTTTGAATACATTCAAGGATAATTTGGGGGAAACAAGGAGAATATCCTTTAGAACCTCATTTTGATTGATAAGGTTTTGGATGATCATCTTAAAATACCCACATTTATCTTCCACATGTTCATTTTTATGATAATATGTATAAAACTCATTATCTATGAACCAAATGGGTTTTGGAAGAGAATTATTAATGGGTTTGATTTTAGGGAATCTAATGATAGAAGCCCTTAAAATTTTGTCAAGGATTAAGGCATATGGTTCCCCCAATGAGGTATAATACCTAGGAAGAGGGTGTGCCAATAGCTCTTGAGATTGTGAGCTAATTGGTTGGTTTGGTAAAGTTGGTTGGTTGAATAAGTTTGGTTAACTTGACAAGTTTGCATGATTTCATGGGGTAGGTATGATTAATAAGGTTGGTAGGTTGGAAAAATTTGGTTGATAATTATTTGTTTGATTTGGTGAGGTTGGTTGGTTTAATAATATTGGTGGGTTTAAAAAGTTTAGCTGGTTGGATAGGGTAGGTTTATTTGAGAGGTTGGATCAGGTTGAGGTATTTGATAGATTTGACATGGTTGATATGGTAGGAAGGTTTGATATGGTTAGTTGGTTTAATAAGTTTGGATGGTTCAATATGGTGGGTTGATAGTTATTTGTTGGATTTGATAGGGTTGATAAGATAGGTTGATAGTGGTTGGTTTGATAGTTGTTGGGTTGATAGTTTTGTGTGGTATGACTAGGGGATAGACCAAGTCTTAGTTTCAAGATAAAGAAGGTTACCAAAAATGTGGCATAGGTGATTGATATGATGGTTGAGTTAGGTAATCAAAAAAATTATATAGTTGAGGTAATTGATATGATGGTTGGGATAGGTAACCCAAAGATTGGTTAGGTTGAGATAATTGAGGTGGGTTATGACAAGGATCAAATATGGTTAAAAAAGTTATTAGTTGGTTGAGGTGATGATCAAGTGGTTTTTTAAATGTTTTTAACTGATTATAGTTGAGGTTGAATTGATTTTAATGAAGGTTGGGTTGGTTGTAAGTGAGTTTGGGTCAATTGTAGGTGAGGTTGTGTTGGTTATATGTATGGTTAGTTTGATTGTAGGTAACATTGGGTTGGTTGTAGGTAGGGTTAGGGGTATAATTGGATCTTGATGTAAGGTAATGTTCTAAATAAGGAGGTTTGTCATCTAGGATTCTACTGAAGTTAGGATCTCCTGGAGAGAATATAAGTGGGTTCCCCATTGAATAAGGTAATGGAGATGAAGTAGGTGAAGGTAAGATGGTAGAAAGTTACCAAAAAGAGTTAGATTCCTCACAACTCAAACAAAGAGAAAGAAAGAAAATTATCAAAGAAATATAAACACACACTATAAAGTACATTAAGCCTAAAGGTTAGTTTTAATCTCACTTTTGGCTTATGCCTTAGTTTATAAGAATGTGTGGTAGAAGTTAGCTTATAGATTAGGTATTATATAAGTAGTTTATGGTTGGTTTTAGGTTTTTTAGGTAATAAAAAAAAAGATCTATATTTGAATTAATATGTGGCTTGGTATTGGGGCCTACCCCCTCACTTCACACATCATATAAATAAGGGTTTTGGGTGTTTAGACAATATATATTGATATCCAGAGTTTATATTCAACCAAAGATTTGAGTTGGTTCTCCCCTTGGTAATGACCTCCAAGTGGGATCACCGAGAAAGGGTAAGGTTACCATTAGGTGATGAAATCCTATTCAATCCTTGTCTCAATTTAGTTTTATGTTTGATTGATGAAAGTGATTTAGTTTAGTGTGTGTAACAAAGGCGATGTTATGATAAGATTATTGTGCTTTAATTAAGAGTGAATTGATGTTAAAATCAAGAAATGGATGCAATTGATTTTAAACCCAAAAGAAATTTTAGTTTCAATTATCAGCAAAGATAGAGAGGAGAGCATACACATGCAAATAAAAATGCAAGCAAAGACTCTATGTTCCACTAGGCATTTCAAAATGTTTAAAAGTAATTTTTTAGCTTTAGTTCTAAAGAAAAAGAGAAAAGAAACTCAATACAAGTATGGTTGAAAAACCTATTTGTTTATACATGCATTGAATCCAAACAATTGTGAGATATCCTCTTTGGCTTGGGAGGATGACCTACATAAAAGATAGACTAAAAAAAGGTTGTCTTAGCTAGGTAGGAAGGTGGATTACCTAACAAGGTATATCCAAGAAGTACATGACTTCCTTGGAGGCTATCAATCCACCTTTTCAAACAAGTTAATGCTAATAAAATAAGGTTGCATATCATAAATGAAAGTACTTAATTTAGGTGCAATAAATACTATTTAGAAGAAATGTTTAGATTAAAAAGATAACATTAAGGTGAATTCTAAATTGTCTAACATATAGTCCAAGAATGGTTAGGGTATTATTTTTAGTTTGTATTGTGACAAAAGTCAAGGAAATAGTATTTAGGTTGAAGTTGAGAAGTGGTTTTTGCCTGATGTTTTTGAGTGTCTACTTTTACACAATGACCATCGGTAGTTAGGCTAACTATCGATGGTCAGAATTGAAGGTGAAGGTGACCATCAATGGTTAGGATGACTTTTGATGGTTGACTATGGGTTTTTCATAGCTTATTGATTCTAGATAGAATAGGTTATGGGTTGGTTATAAAAATGTTACGTAGGTTTTTGGAGGTTAGTTAATGGTTGTGAGGGCTAGAGAGAGCCTCAAAGGTATCAAGGATAAAGGTTTGGTACTCAAGTGGTCGAGAATGGTCAAAGGATGTTCAATAAATATGAGGTAATTAGAGTTTAAAAAATATTAAAACTAAGTAAATAAAACTTTAAAACAAGAATAATATACATAGCTTGTGGTTGATGATTGATAGTTTGGAGAAGTTCTGGATCTAGCTAGAGATGATTTTTGATAGAGAGATACCTGCATAACAAGATACTTGACCTATAAAAGAAACTCCTAAATACATAAGCTCTTAATAATAATTGTAGATGATTTTGACCTCATAGGCCTTTCTCTCTCTTATAGGCACAAGAAAGAGGTGGAAGTGAAGGTGTAACTAGGCCATCTAAATATAAATTGTCCATGCAAAGTCTTGCAACAAGAATTAGACAAGTTATATTTAGAAAATCTTGTTAGATGGTTACATGTTTAATGTTTAGATAGAATAAACCTAACCATAAATGGTTAGTATTTCCCAATGGTGACCGTAGATGGTTACCCTGACTGTCGATGGTTAGGTCCCAAAGGAAAAAGGGGCTAAAGGCTAGGTTGAGCTAGTTTGTGAAACTAACTATGGATGAGTTTGGTTAGGATAGATAGGTGTAGGTTGGTCTCAAAGGGTTCTTAGGTATATCTAGGGGATTTTTTGACATTTATAATTGTAGGTGTGCATATTTTTATTGTCTACACTTAGTCCCATCGGGCATGCCAAAACTATTGGTGTTCTAGATTACACCCTAGCTGAGTATAAGATTATTCAAGTCTTTTACTCAAATCTAGTCCAACATAGGTCTAATCCTAGGCTATGGGTATCCTAATAATGGATTATACATCTGGAGAAGGCCAAATTCCTTATGGATCTATCACCTAAACTAGCACTTACTTATAAAAGGGAGAGATATTTTAACAATAACTAATGAAAGCATGTAAAAGAGGTGATGCACCAATTATTTGATCACTCAAACTCACACAATACACACTATGAGATAATTTCAAGACCAAAGAATATCAATCTCACATAAATATTTTAGAATAAGGCATTAATAAATCATCAAATTAGCGAGAGAGGGAAAATAACCACTTTCAATATTAGACAATAAACTATACATTGTACCTATAATGACTTGTAATAACTACCAATCACTTCCTGAAGGTGATAAAAACTTATACATAAGCAAGGAACATACATTCACTTAATCATAATACATAAACTCATGGAACACACTTCAATTTTAGATTAGAAAATGATGGAATTTAGTCTTTATTCATCAAAAGGTATTATAATAGAAATTTTTCGCAGAGTCTGGCAATACCAAAAAGAGGGATAGAGGGATCCATTTCAAGGCTTAGAAGCCTATATTTATAGAAAAGAGAAAGAGAGAGATATATATATGCATTGGAAAAATCCAAACCACTTTTGATATATTATCACTCTAAAGGATGTTGATTCATGACCTTATCAACAAGGAACAAATTATGTAAAAGAATTAAATGTCCATTGCCCTTATCCAATTGTCAGGTCTCTTCTTAGAACTCCATGATATGATCTAATGATCTATTGATGAGGATCATGTCTTGAATTGATTGAATTATATCACATCTACATTAGGTGGCCATTTGTAGCTATTGATTGAAAATGTGACTTTAATGATAAGTGAGACACTTCTCTATGATCACATTTACATCTGTACTAGTTCTAACCTGAACCTAGGTCTATCTTATAGATAGAAAACCAATATTAGACCATTAGTTTTCATGCAGTCACAATATTCATGAAAACCTATAAACTAATTGACTTTGCTTCATAATTATTGGTTCCTTGATTTATGTATTTGGTCTAACCACTTATATTCTACCTATATGGAACTTTGATGGTAATACTTGGTCTCTGAAATACAACCTTGGTTCAACCCTAGCTCACCTTCAGGTTTGGGTCCTTGACATTTGCTTTGCCTAGGTTCAAAATAACTTCTTTGACTTTTGTTAAAAATGTCCCAAGATCACTTTTTTATTTTCTATCAATTTCCAACTTGGACCATTTACATTATGCCCATCTACCCTTATGCTTACTAGTTCCATAAATATGCTGACTTATTTACTCTGCTCGCACTGTTAGATCTAGATGTATGAATGCACATGAGTCCTCAATATTCTTTTTGGACCCACTAACTTTTGACACTTTTCATCTTTGTATTCATTTTTAATATCCTCTAACACTTTTGACTTATCTCACTCCATTGATCTTGATGTATGAATACACATGCTCCATTGATCTTATAAGGACCTATTGACATAGCTAGGATACCTCATTCTATCAAACAAGGTGTATGATTGAACATGAACCACTGATCTTAGACCTATTTGAAATTAAAATGGCTAATTTATGATTCTTAAATTTGAAATTCACATTAACTTCATTTGACATCCCACAAACCATCAAATTTAAGCTCATATGGATTTTTATAACGGCTTAAATTTGACTCTCATGCGAACATCTCCCATTTTTTGATCAAATTTAAAGATTTATATCTTAAATTTAAAGAATCATGGAGGGTCCAAATTTTATGGATATGTTCTTTATGTCAAAATGATTCTACCCACTTGATCTGCAAGTCATATGAGATTTTTAATTGTACATAAAATGGCTCAAACAAGCAATTTATGTGTTTTTATATGACATCTACATGAATGTATCCCATTCGATCATTTGAATCTCAATGGATATTAATTAAGCCCTAAATTTTACACTTGCATAATTATCTTCCTCTCCATGACCAACTTTGGAACTCTATAACTTAAGTTGGGAAACTTGCACATACTTAAAATTTGTAGGATATGTTCCTAGCATGTAGAACTAAAATTGTGATTGATCCACTAGTCACATGATAATTTCTAAGTGGAGATAAAAATTTCACAAATTAATTGGTATTTTTTCTTCTATTTGATATCTACATACCTGTCATGGTCAAAAATGGCTAAGTATGGAAACTTAGCAAATTCTATCTAAGAGGCCAACATTGAGTCTTCATATCTTCCATTGCACTTACTTAGATGACCTGAAACTTGGCACATATGTTCTTGGAGATAATATTAATATACCCATATGACTAGTTATTATTGACTTTTCTACATGTTTCAATGATGGCATTAACCTAATTCCTACTCAAAATTCTTGCCACTAAACCCAAAATGTCTAAATGAGCACAAATAAGAACCAGATGAATTTTATGCATTCCTACACTTATTCAAATCACTCGTAACATTATAAAGGGTCCTATAAAACTTTTCCATCTTCTCATCCATTATCAACCTAATCTATATGGGTACAAGATTGGTATGTGGGCCAAAAATGGCCAACATCTTTGGTGACTTGGCTAGGCAACATGCCTACAATGCTTGAGAACTCAAACCAGATACATGACTCTTAGATCATTTACATGATACATGAACCATTTACATGACTAAAAGATAACATTTTGACTTGAAAATATTAATAATTCCAAAATATATGGAAATAAATAGACTAAAGGGAAACTAACCTAATAAAACAAAGGCAACTAATCTATTGAACAACTATGCAAACAAAGCACTTATTTAGGACAAAAGGAAAGGAAACTAATGTGTTAAAAAAACACTTAGATAAAATTAAAATAAATAAATATGTATAGGGGACTTAGATTCCTTAATATCAGTGATTTATATGTATCCCATTGACTAGGATAGGAAGCTCTTCACCATGCATCCTTGTGAGTTGGAAAGCATTATGGGATTTGTAGATGGAGACTATATATGGACCACTCTAGATAGACTCAAATTTTATGTGCTTTCCTATATTATCTCTATTTTCATCCCACTTCAAGACCAAATATCCTTATTGGAAAACTCTTGAAGGAGCTCTTTTATCAAAATATTTCTTCATCATCACTTGATGGGATTCCATAGATAACATGGACTGCTGCCTTGTCTCTTCTAGCTCTATGAGCTTAGCGTATCATATTTCCATTGGCTCATTATCCAAAAGTTCAAGTTGATTCATTAATTCCAAATTAGGTAATTCAATATAAATAGTCATTCTTGCTTCCTTACCATATACTATCTTGTATGGAGAATTGGCAATTGACCTCTTATAGGTGATCTGACTTCAATTTGAGATGCCATGTTTTTTTATTATCTTCAATAGTCCTCCTAATGGTCTTTAACAAATTCTTGTTATTGTATTTATTAAGGCCATTACCTTGTGGATAATATTTTTATGAGGTGCTAAGGAAAACACTATGTTGAACTACCCACTGGCTGATCTTAGACCCTATAAAAGCCATAACATTAGCAAAAATTATGGTTGAAGAAACCCCAAATCTGGTAAGTAACCTCATATAAGTCCAAAAAATTGGTTTCATTAGCTTATTTTAATACTACTGCCTCTATCCATCTAATAAAATAATATGTGGTAGTTAGGATCCACTTGTGTCCTGAGCTTGAAGGGGGATTAATAAGACCATAAAGTCCAATCCCCATTGGACAAAGGGTTGATTTACTAAAATTGGTTGGAGATGTAAGCATGAAATCTTAACTTTTCCAAAAAAACATGGCACACTATTTGCATTTTTTGATCCATGCATGATAATCACTAAATAAACTTGGCCAATAATACCCACCTCTCATGATATTGTGGGCTATGATCCTTGTTGAATAATGTCCTCCACCATGTCCATCATAGAACTACTCAAGTATTCTCTATGTTTGACCTAGTTATACACATCTTATAAGTATGACATTGATATAATTTTTAAAAAATACATTATCAATAGGAATAAAAGGAATTGACTACAATCTAAAATATCTTCTCTTTGAAGGGGTTAGATGAGAAGGATAAATACCATCCTATAGATACATAAATAAAGGCTTTTTGTGAAGGTGCAGAATAGAAATTAGATTCTAAATCAAGGTAAGAGATGTAAAAAAACTTTAAATATGTTACAAAACCCTCCACACACATATTCAGGTCTTCTAGGAAGGTTTAAGATCTTTGCAAGTTGTTAAGTGAGCCAAGAGGGAAGAAAATCACTATTTTGATAGTCAAATGGCCTATCTATAGGTCTATAAATAACTTTAAGAGACATATCCTCAGTGGATTGATTTTTATAATCATGTTTTAGACCTTATAAAACTCATTCCAAGCACTATAACCTAAAAAAATTATTGTAAAACACTCAAACTATCTCTCATGCCTATCAAATGCCTAGACTAGGGTTTTTGACAATTTCATGATTGACCCTTCCATAAAGGGTATTAGAATATAAAAATTGATGTGGAGGTTTGAATTTTAATGACTAAATTTAATCAAACACTTCCTAGAATTTTCACATGTGTGGGAGTGTTTTTGGGCCAAAAGTTAGTTTCTAGGCAAGGAGGCCTATTAGGGAGAGAGAATGGGCTAAAAAAGATACTTTCACTAAGAATCAAAACATAAAAATTGTCATGGATATATAAATCCATAATGGGTCCTCAAATATGTTATCAATTTCTAAATAATGTTTGTAAATTATTCTACACAATCAGGTTTACTTGTTATTAGGGCTACAAAGAATGAGGCCAAATGAGATCTTTTGGTGCAAAATGAGTTATTGGGGGTAGTTTGAGACCTCAAAATGAGTTTTTTTAGGTATTTTATGAGTTAAATGTGCATTACATGGAGATATAATTCATTTTATAATACAAACTCAAGATTTTACACTTGTAAGCAAGATTGCCCTAGTAAGATAAAGAGACTTCAAGACACCTAACAAGAGAATTAAGTGATGTGTCGAAAGGAAAATTTAGAGATAAGATGAAAGGTGTCAATAGTAGATGAAGAGATCAATTTAATATGACCTTACCATCAATTAAGCCACTTATCTATTCAAAAACCAAAGAAAGGATAGTTTTAAAGAGTAAATGCAAGGTGTCAAGCTAAGTTTCAAACTTCCATGCCACTTGGAGTAGGAGAGCATCTTCATAATAGCACACATGTATTCTAATACCATTTGAGATGGTTTCATAACTCCTATATTTATGTTGACTCTCTTTAACACTTGTCTCTCTCTCCTATGCCCTTCTCCCTTTTCCTCTCCCTTTTTCTATAAATTGAGCCTTATTTGGCTAAGTTTGTATCCTCCACCTAGGTATGGTAAATCCCTATCCATTTTCAATTATTTGATCAATGATAAAAAGTCTTATTTTACCTCCTCTTTTGACTAGTTTCAATATGTTTGTGTTATTAGTTTATCTTGTAAAGTGACTAGTTTTGCTTCCTTGACATGTTTGTCCTTTTCTTGCATGCATATCCAATTTAAAACTTCTTTGCAGGTATTTTGAAGTGTCTAAGTGAAGTGTGAAAGGTTGATTGATTTGTCTTCTCACTGGTTTCATGCTATCACATTTTTAATATTCCTCCTATCCCAAACATTCTTTACAACTTCCATGAGAAACATTGATGTAAAGAGTCAAATTTGGAGAATTGCTTGTTGCAAGTTAGTCTCATGTTTGAAGTGAATTTGTAGTTGGTTGGTAGTGGTCCAACTATTTTTTTGCATCACCTCCATTAGGATATCTTTTATCTCCCTTTACCTATAAATTGGTATATTAGTGTTTGAGCTTAAGTGATTCATCAAGGAAAACTAGCCCTATAACCTAGAGATTCACCTCTCCAAATTATTCCATGTTATTCCAAATTTAGAAGGATTAAACTACCTTCTAAATGTTTCAAATTTGGTTGATAATAGTTTTGGCATGCCTAGTGGGATTAAGGTCTAAAGTTTTGGAAGGATTATTGGTGTTTTTCTTTTACATATCAGCCTTTTTAGGCATTCAAAACATCAATGGTGACTCCATGCATAATCAGTTGGTTCTAGCAACCTAATCACTTATTGAAAGTAAGTTGTGTTTTCATTTAATTATCTTGATGAGGTTGTTATGGCTGAGTTTGAATTAGAGTTAAATTTTATGAAAGTTGGTGAAGCCCTTTAAGCCTATAGTATTCCCTACTAGTCCTATGATAAGCCTTATCAACCTCATTATGATCCTTATCAGCCTATTCATGAATCATATCAATCTTATGATCAACCTTATCAAGTTCAATATGTTCCTAGCCCACATAATCACTTCTCAAATTAGTCCATTTCAATTTTGAAGCATAATCTCTTAGGCTATGAGAGGTACATGATAGATCTTAACACACAAATAAAATATGGTCAAGATATCCTTAGTCATCTCATGCATGATATGAGAGACTCATTATAGTTAATGAAATAAGAATGGGCACCTATTTAGAGAGAAAATTGATAATGCCTCTCAAGTGAAATGTTGGATGTAAGTGGTCTCATTTAAAAGATAGAAGATAAGCTAAGGATTCATGAAGAATAATAGGTCCAACTCCATCATCCTCATGTCTCTTCATACAAACCACCTCAACCCTCATATATGTCACCCATTCTTCCCCAAGAGACCTTTCTATGTGAGATTCAAAGTGTTTCAAATCCTTCATATACTCATCAAACTTTCCCTTCTTGGAATTCAATCCAAGAGAGCATTCAAGTGAAGGAGGATATTGTTGATGAGAATCTTATTGGCCATTTTTGGCCCACATATGAAGTTCTTGAATGGTTTGATGAAGTAATGGATCAAAGGCTTAGAAATAGGTCTACCAATGTAAATAGAAGATTATCATATGTTTCGATCATTTAGAAGCATGGACCAGGTTGTGCAAACCTTGAAAATACATCAAAACCTTAAAATATTTATCAAAGGATGAATTATGCAAGTTTAAGAGATAGACTGTCACCAAGACATCACACAAGAGCAAATGGACCAGTCCACTTGTGTAATTTTTATCTTCAATCAAGAATCCCCCATGAGCCAAAGGATTATAGCACCAAAAATTTCTACATGCTAGGCTCATCTTCTAAAATTTCCATGCCCATGTGAGCTTTATGGCTCAATTTTTAAGCTTCTAAATTTACACCTACAACATAAGACATTCATATTAATGCCAAGTTTAAGCTCGAGAAAAACAAATAATTTTCAGCTTAAATTTAATGGTCATATTAACATTAATGATGGTCACTCAAACATCAATGATGTTTTTGTGAATGCCAATGATGGATGCACGAACATCATTTAATGGGAAAATAAATGGAAATTTTAATCTCATAAAATAGCCATTGGCTTTAAAATAGTGGTTCTTAATAGATCTAATGGTTCATGTTGCACCATACATCTTGATCCAATGGTATGAGATGAGTCAAATAATCAAGGAGCTTGAGATATTAACACATGGTGTGTGTGAAGCTACAAACTAACAATGAATCCTAAGAATCAATACACATTTGACATATGGCATAAGTTTAGATAGGGTTGAAAAGTCAAGGGCAAGATCAATATCTCTCACTTGATTGTACAAATCAAGATTGATGGTGCAAGAAAAGGTTAAAATTTCAACAAGCTAAGTTAGATATCAACAACTAATTAAAATAAAGATGAGTCCAAGACTTTTGATGGAAGTTGAGAAGCCATTTTTGATGAAATAAAATAGATTTTGAAAAGATTATCCTATTACCATTAAAGCTATATCTAATACTATTAAAGAGGATGTAATGATGCATTAAATCTAAATAACATAAAAGATGTCATTAGATCCTAATATTAGCTTCTAGTTTGATGATTTGTGGACATGCAAGGTTCATTAGTGCAACTATGTTTTCCATCTTTTAAATAAGGATCCATGTATACATGAGCTCTTGGTTCCTACAAAGATTGAATGGGTATTTTTAGACCTAATGGGAATCCAAAAGGGGATATATATTCTATAGATCTATATTAATATAAATACCATAAGAAAATTAATAATCTTAGATTGGTTTTTTATATATAGTGGACCTATGACCATGAGCTAGATATGGGTGATTAATACAAAGGGTCTCATATATCAACATGGATCCATCCTTGACAAAGAAGGCACTTTTTTACTCAAGGCATGGCATGATTGTTAGTTTCAAGATTTAAGGATTTGATCCTCATGAATAGATTAAGTGGGCTTAGGGTCCCAAGGTGGTGATCTGGTAGTTGGATAGGAAGTTAAGGGCATTTATTATATTCAAATAGACTATATCATCATGCCAAAAAAACTCTTATCTTCTAGTGAATCTCTTAACAAATGAGAGGAGTCCACAGATTATGAAATAAAAGGAAGTTAATTTTGTTGATAAGTATCAACTCTGATTAGAGGAAGGTATGCATGTAAAGGGGAAAAATGAACTGCCACTACATTTATTTTTGACTTGGACCTTTTCTCCACTCTCTTATGCATGTTTCCCATCTTTGTCTTTCCCTCTTCTGCTATATATAGAGGCTTTTGAGTGAAAAAAAAGGATCCTCTATGTATCCCTCTACTCCATCTCTTAGGCATGAATAAACTCTACCAAGGTGGAGTTTATAACCTCTTGAGATGAATACAAGATTATTTTTAGGTTTTATTATTTTGGTATAGTGTGTACATGTCATATTTTTATATGTGGTAGAACTCTCTCCATTTTCAAGTCATGATCTCACATAGTTACTAGTTGATCTTGTTATGAAGCTCATGTTTAGTGTTCTACATCTTTTGATTGAAACCCACATGTGGATACTATGACTAGTTAATGTCTTGCATTAGACCTCTCCATCATTTCCCTTGGATTTTGATCATTTGGTGAACCTCTACATGAAATGTTGATTTATGAAAGATGTTTTGAATCTTAGATCTAGCCTTGTGCTTGTTTAATTAGTATTTAATAGTCAATCAAAGTGTATCAACCATAATTTAGGTGCATCACCATCTTTATCTTAGGTTTCCCTTTCATGTTCTCTCTCTCTCTCTCTCTCTCTCTCTCTCTCTCTCTCTCTCTCTCTCTCTCTCTCTCTCTCTCTCTCTCTCTCTCTCCTCTCTCTCTCTCTCTCTCTCTCTCTCTCTCTCTCTCTCTCTCTCTCTCTCTCTCTCTCTCTCTCTCTCTCTCTCTCTCTCTCCCTCCCTTTTCCCTAGTCATTAGTAGGTTTTAGTAGTGGGAATGAGCTGAAATGATGCATTAGAGGAGCTAGCCTCATTAAAAAATCCTATAGGTCTGACCCCATTATAGGATACCCATAGCCTGGGGTTAGTCCTATGTTGAGCTAGATTTGGAAGTGGAACCTAAACACTCCTAATTTTAACAAGGGTACAATCTATACCTCTAACAATTATAGCATGCCCAATGGGACTAAGGTCCAAAGTAGTGGAAGGATTTTTGATGTTTTTTCTACATATCAACCTTTGGAGGCATTCAAAAAACATTAATGGTGACTTTGAGCATCTTTCAACTAGTTAAGTAACCTAATTAAGTGCCTAATCATCATAATCTAGTATGTATAATCAGTCATCTTTTGATCAATATGCTTATTCTCTACCTAAACATCATAATTATCAGGAAAATAATGTTTATGCATTCCCCCCAAGTGGCCCTAAAATATCCTATCACCCCTATCATATCCTTTATCCTCCTTCTACCCTTGCTATTGACCAAGGTTAGTCTCCCTTGCATTTAAATCAATATTATACTTCCCCTTGTCAAGACTAGGCTTACCCTGTTACATCCTTCTCAAGAGTCAAGTAAGCACTAACATTTTGTATTAAGTTTATAAAGGATATTGGTAAGGATTTGTAGTTTTATCTAGTCATATCTATCTATGCTCTATGGAGTGTTATTCAATTAGTGAAGAATAGATGGCCAATTTGTGAAAGTGAACAATGGTCATCTTGTAGAAATGAGTACATAGAAATGATGATAAGCATGGTCCAAAATTTAGATAGCGTGTTAATATCTAATAAAGAACAAAAGGCTAATTTATACTAGCCATATGTTTTCCTCTCCCCTCTAATATTCTCAAGATCAACCTTTAAGAGTCCCTAATCAGCCCCCTAGTCAACCTTATCAAAGTACATCATTGTCAAAACTTAGAGAGGTAATATTGACCAAAGAATAAAAAACATGAAAAATAAAGGAGGGGTTCAAGCTTGGAAAATAATTCCTTATTCATGACATGGAATGGATAAAAATATTCTTGCAATAGTTGTGGAATGTATGGGCATCCATTGAATAAACTGACTACCCACATATTGAGAAACAAGAGATGAAAGGGTGGGTATTGTCTATTCAATAAGTTTTTGATCAATGGGAGAAAGATTATGTCAAGCCTGATCTAATCAATTTTCCCTCTCCTACCCCTATGCCCATTCCCACTCAAGAATATGGAGTCATCTCATCATAGATCTCAAAAACTTTTGACCCTAGCTATGCCCTTACTTGTAAGGCCACCCTCTCCTATAACCATTCAAAGAAAGAAATTTTTTTTTATTCCATATTCATTTACATCATGGAAATTAGTTTAGAAGGGCATAAATAAGGAGGAGGTGTTATTCGAGGTAGTTTAAGAACTAGTTCTAGTAGAGGAAAGGTTAGTTGTGCAAGAAATGAATCAAGAAACCATAGCTCAGATCAATGAGGTTTGGTGTACAAGAGTTTCAAAAACTCTCTCTACTTTCCTCAAGAGACACCTAAAAGATCCTTCAAGGTCCCTAGTTAGAAGGATACCCTCCTATGTTATAAGCAAGGTGAACTTCTTCACCCTCCCACCATCTCCCCTTATTAAGGAAGAACCTATTTTATAAAGGATAGAAAAGGATCTTGAAGTCATATATGAGCCTAAAGAGGACAACACAAGTTTCTATGATGAATAAATCATGATAGGCAGTCCACTTCATCCAAAAGGGGAAAATTTAGGTTTAAACTAGCCTTCTTGGCATGGTTTTGACATTAATGAATTGGACCCCAATGAGGACAAGCCTCAAGATGAAAATAAAGTATATTTTGAATGGACTACTGAAGGTCCATTATACATAGATCAATAAGAGGACCAAGACTAGGTATTCCAAGGTGGGTTCAATTTAATATGAGGTGCCAAATAAAGATAACCATAATAGTTTGAAACAAGAGGAAATCAAATCAAAGCATAAATTTTAGCAAGACAAGTATAATGTTTTGAAACCTAGGTTGTTGGATCAACCCTTATTTGTAGTTGAAGAATGAGATGAAACCTTGAATGAGGTTGATGAAGAAGACATCTCAAGTGATCAAGTGATGTATTTTGATAAGCATACTAATAAAGATCATCAAAATCATGATGTGTTAGACCTTGCTTTCAAAGATGAACCTCCACTCTCTTTAGAGGAAGAATACCAATATAGTTTTCTATAGATTGAGTCTTGATGAGGTCAAGATTGACATCCCTGCATATGAAACAAGAGGAGGCAACCTTATAGGATGAACTTGAATATTTTTGTTCAATATTGGATGACACACCTATACCTTTAGGTAAGTAGGTCCAAGAAGTAGCTAGTCAAAATGTTCATTTTGAACATGATCCTAATGAGTCATCAGAGGTTGCAATTATAAATCTAATCATATTGGAAGACTTGTTTAAGGTCTTAGAAGTAGGATATGTTCTTCTCCAAGGAAACTATGATCTGATTGTGCCTGAGGATCATAATGATGAGGCATCTAAAACATAAGATCTAGGTAAAATCTAACTATTAAATGTTCATATTGATAGAAAGATGCCCTCTCAAGTACTTGACTCATTT
>JARHVA010007451.1:607500-680197 GCA_037957365.1 Torreya grandis
CATAGAAGGATATTTTTTAAAACAAACCCCCAAGACAAGTGAGATGGTGATAAGTGTTACCATCATGGAAACCTTGTCAAAAATCTGATAAAGCACAAAACAAAGGATTGAGGCATATGGATAGAGATCAATGATCCATGATTGATATATGCCAATGAGATAAATGAAATGAGATGATGATATAATTTTAAATGAATTTTTTAGAAAGAACATGAAAGATAAGTGGCACGGCTGTGTGCCATATATTAAAGACTGAGCTTCTTTTGAAAATCAATGGCATGTATTTACTTGGGTAAGGATGATCTAGTGGTGTAGAATGAGAGTGGTATTTACAATAAAAAATAGAATGAATATAGGACCACCATGTGATATAAGTGCAATAGCTCAGGCATAATTAATAGTGCAAGATGTAGAATGCCCATAGGGATACCAAGGGTATGACCTCAAGGCCAAAGATAGCTGACAAACAATAGAACTTAGTCATTTAGATTAAGATCGATGATCTGTGTTGATCTATGCATATAGTTACAATGGTATGAACCAAGATGTAATTTTTAAATGGTATAGGTTGAATGTGATAGTGACATGTATCACAACCATAATGAACCAAACTTAGATCTATGGTCTGCATTTACTTAGATAACCATATCTAATGGTATAAGATGATCTTGGAAATTTCAATGAAGTTCAACCATGTATGGAGATAAGTAATGTTGAGGTCTATATAAAGAAAATAAATAGGTGAGAAAACATGACATGGTGATGCCACAAAGGCATATACATCATATTTGAGGATCCTATGCAAGGAAATTGACTAAGCTTCCACCATTGGTAGTAAGTTGACTTGGCAAATTCACAAATGAGGCATGGTAACCCTGAGGTTGAAAATAATGCAGTATTGCATGAAAATATATGAGGGAAGCCCTAATAGGTTAGATATGAAAAAGGAAAAATTTAAAAATTTAAAATGTAAAAAATAAGTTGGATCCAAAAGGTGAAAATTTGAAAATCACCCAAGTCTCTTGCATTGTTTCATTATTATGCTTGTCTAAGTTCCTCCATCTGAGAGATATTGTAGGCTTGAAAATCCAATGTGGGCCAGTCCAAAGAAGATCATTCAAAGGTCCATGGATATAGAATATTTATAATAAATCATGACAATATTATATTATTCTATGGCATGCATGAGAGGGAGGGTAACTATCCATGAGTTTCTAACTATGCAAGTAAGTGGTCTAGGGTATTTTCAAGAAATTCCACATAAAGATAAGGTTTGTTTCAAGTCCACCACAAATAGTTTCCTTCTAGCTTGTTGGAAAATATTTCCAACCAAGAGATCAAAGAGTTTGTTCTAAATCTTCATCATTCTTTGTATAGGTAGTTAGAACAATGATTTTTCTTGCAAATAGATGAAGATTTCAAGAATGACAATGAAATATTTTCTAGCTAGAAGCATCTTCGTAGATTTGAGGGGTTGTTATGAAATTTTTCAAATTTGGACCCATAGTCCTAGATTTAAAAAGGTATTAGAATGTATAAATAGAAGGATTATATTCTATTTAAAGGTTGTTTTTGGCTATTGGTTTTTATTATAGGTCATTGTTCTAGGTGTCCAATTTTTCTAAGTCTAGGTTCTGTGTAAATTATTCTAAGATGAATTGCTATATGTATATTTTTTCTCCCTTGATAAGGTGCTTATAGTTGTATAACCATTAGCAAGCTTTGAGATCATGTTTATGTCTCCCTTGTCAAAAGAGTAATTTCACCAGGTTTGTCTCCATGGCAGCATTTTGAAGTATTGATGTGTGTAATATTTATTTTCAAGTTAATGAAAATGATAGTAGTTATTTTCTATTTCTTATTGATGAAGTTCAGTGACCTATTTTGAAAATATTATTGACTAGATATCTTGTTCTATGCCCATTACTTATTGTCATTTTCATGGGGATATGCACGTAGATAGACTGACACCCCCTTTATATATCTAATGAGAACCTACAATAATTTTTAAATATATCACTAAAATGAACTTTAGTGGTATAATGAATACTCTAATTATATATTATTTTATCTAAATGTTTATAGATGGGAAATAAAATGATGTGAATAATATATGGATTATTTAAAATTTTAGATGGTTTTTATATTTATAATAGATGCCTAAATGACATAGAGTGATTTTTTAATTTCAAGATGTCTTGAATTAAAATCAACATATTGGTGCAAAAAATGACATTTAATAATTGAAAAGGTGAAAAATCAGGGTTATGGAAACATAAGTGAGGGTAATAAGGGCACAAAAAAACTTTTATAATTATGTTGAAAATCCCAATAAATGTCTATTTATTTACATCATCCTAATTATAAATATGAATTTTTTATTCAAGTCATATGTGGTATTACGTGACTTTATTATTTATATTATGAATGTTTAATGAAATATTAAATATATGTTATCATATAGTAATAAAATAGAATAAGAGATATATTATAATGTTTGAAAAGATCTTAAATTTATAAATACAAGATTCACATAGGAGATCTAGAAGTGAAATGAATAGGAAAACATAAGGAGCACAAATCAATTGAATAGTGTGACATAGAATTACCATGGAAAAACCTCAAAGAGGTAAAAAATGCACCAAAATATGATATTCAATTAATTGAGAAACTTTACACCCCAATACAAAGCCTTCCCCTCTCACTTCTTCACATAAGCCTTCACAAGTTTTGTAGGTTGAATATGATAAAATAATTTCATATTCAAATATATGATTTCACAATAGGGGTAAAACCCTATTTATAGTGAAATACTAAAGGAGATGACCATTGCAAAAATAAAGGGTCCATCTATCTCGATAAATCCAATTAATTAAAATATTTTATAAGTTTTAAATAACTATAATAATATTATTTAATTTTAGGATATTTTCACCTCATGTTAATATATTATATATTATTATTTAATTAATTAATTACCAATGTAATTTAAGGGTTAATAATTACCACTTAGACATTAATTGATCTAACACTCTCCTTTATGTTAAGTAGGGATAAATATCATAGTCACCTAAAAAAAAGCATTATACTATATACACAATTGAAGGATTTAAAAACCTTTATCATGTCAAACATTGCATTTTGAAACAAAATGAATTATAATCCATAAAATACTCAAAATTAGGATTAGGCTATCATTATCATGAGACTATATCTCACAATTTCTCTTGAATAATCATTTACGCATGTTTGGAGCCTTTTATAACATAAAGAATTCCATTAAAAAGTATGATTTTAATGTATTGGGGTACAAAATTAAAACTTCCACATGAAGTTTACTCAAATCACATAAATTCCAAATGAATTTTACAATAATTTACCATGAGAATAAGTATAGGGAAAGATAAGAAACACATGGCTGTTAGGAGTGGCATTGTCATGCAGACTCCCCCTTAAGGGAAACTTTGATAGGCCCAACATTGCATGAAGTTGACAAAGCTTGGTAACACCAAGTGATTTTATGAATATATCTTCCACTTGTTCATCTGTAGGATAGAAATACAAATCAATATCACTAATGATTACTTTCTATCATATAAGATATACTTGAACTTTAATATTTTTAGTTTTTTGGTGTTGCAATGGATTTTATAATAAAAATATACATATTTGGTTATCAAAATGAAGGATAGTACTATGAGAAACATCCAAATGAAGTTTTCCCAACAAAACTTCATAGCCACATAGATTATTTGACAAATTCCATATCACTTCTGTACTATGCTTCAGTAGTAGAAATAGAAATAGTAAGTTGATTCTTGCTACTCCAAGTGATATCACCTATACCAAACTTAAACACATACCCAAATGCAGATTTATGATCTATAATATCACCAACATGGTTAGCATCACAATAACCATATAATTTATCATTATCAATGGAAGAATAAAATAAACCAAAATTAATTATTTCTTTGATATAACAAAGAATATATTTAGATAATTTACAATGATCCAAATATGGATCTTACATAAATCTAGAAACAACACTACAATTTATGAAATATCTAGGCTAGTAATTGTTAGATAAATCAAAATACTAATAATTTGTCTATATAAAGTAAGGTTAGTTTTTTCACATGCAGGTTTTAGATCAAGTTTAACACCAATTTCAATAGAAGTAGAAGAAGATTTACAATCAAACATGTTAAACTTAACAATAAGGGTATGAGCATACTAATATTTTGATACATTAATAGAATGTTTATCTAAAAATATAACCTTTTATAAAAAAATATGCAAAATGCTTTAAATGGTCATTTCAAATATTTGATTTAGTGTATCCTTATGTTTATGAATTAAACTAGATATATTGTCAGTAATCAATAAATCACCAACATATAATACAATTAGAATCAAATGACTATTTTTAAATTTAACAAAGAAATCATTATTAGAGTAGAATTTAGATAAACCCAATTATTTAAAAAGAGAAATAATTTTATAATACCAAGCTCAAAGATCTTGTTTCAAACCATACATGGATTTATTAACTTGCATACATAATGTTATTTATTAGGGTTACATGAAATTTTAGGTTGAGTCATGTAGATTTCTTCTTCTAAATCACTATTTTAAAATAAATTTTTAACATCCATTTGGTTATTAACCTATCCATTTTGGGTTGCAAGAGCAATAAGAAATATAATAGTACTCATTTTTGTTATAGGAGTAAATGTTTTAACATAATCAATCCTGTGGTTTTGAGTAAACTTGAGATAAACTAACCTAGATTTAAACTTATCAATTTTACCAATTGAATTATATTTGAACTTATAAATCCACCTAAAACTAATAATATGCCTTCAAGGTAGTGGAGAGACAAGATCTCAAGTCTGATTTTTAAATAAGATATTAAAATTTACTTGCATAGGAACATTCCATCTATCATATTGAATGTATTCCTCAAATTATTTAGTTTCACATTCATACATAGTCATTAATTCATGACACAAATGTTGACTTTCATTTAATTTATAAAGGTTATCAAAATTAGAAGATTGGATTAAGGATTTTTACCATTTATGTATTTTAAATAGAACATGAAATTCAAGGGGTTTCTTCGACTCTAAGTTATCTAAAAATTGATCAACTTTATCAAGGTCATCCATTTCATCAAAGGAGAAACATGAGATTTAAGTTCATTAATAGAAAAACACTAAGGAGGTTCCATAGAGGGCTCACAAAAATATTTTTTGAGAATAAGAATATTATTATTCTCAATGATATGATGTTTATAAATATCATACACTCTTAAAAAAACTATATTACCTTCATAACCTAAAAAAACTCAAGAATAGGAAGTGGGGTCAAGATTATTTCTTTTAACTTTAGGAATAAAGATATAAGTAGGACTACCAAAGATCCTAAGATGAGCCACACTACGTTTATTTTTTTTCAACATTTATAAAAGGGTAGAAAGATACAAATATTTTTAGAATATTTACATGAATATTCATGGTTTTGACCCATAAAAATTTAGGAACATTTATAGATTGTAAAATTGTTATAGCCATTTCTATGATGGTTTTGCTTTTATTTTCAACAATACCATTTTACTGAGGGGAATAGGGAGTTGTTATTTCCTTTTTAATACTATAATTAATGTAAAAATAATCAAAATCTTTAATAATATATTCACCACCATTATTAATTATTAATATCTTAATACAAAAATTAGATGCATTTTCAACACTAGCTTTGAATTCCTTAAATTTAAATAATACATCAGATTTCTTTTTAATGAAAAAAACCCAGACCATTCTAGTGTAATCATCAATAAAATTAAAATAATATAGAGAACAAGTAAGAGATATAACATCAAGAGTTCCTATAACATCACTATGAATCAATTCTAGAGGATGAGATGAATTAACATCATGATTCTTATGAAAGGGGTTATTATACTACTTACCACATAAACAAACTATTATCAATCAGGAGTGTTACCCTTATGAAAATGTGTGCCACTTCTCACTCCTATTGAAACAATGGAATATCTCCTAAGTGTGGGTGACTTTAAGGTGGAGATAATCTCTAGATAGAGGGCTAGTTCCCTTAATGTACCAAGTTTGATCTTAATCCTACTAACTACTAATTTCATGACTAAGGGAAAGGGTGAATCGATAATGCTTGAACTATAATTTACATAAAAAATGAAATAAAGTTGATTAACCAACATTTATGACCACTTTTTATTATAATTTACCCTCTTAGGAAGTAAAGGAACCTACACACATTCTCTTCACTTTAGGTATATGGTTTCTAAAATTATGTTTCATATAAAGGAATTAACAATACTCAATCTTTGCATGGAATGAATGAAAATTTGTTTAACTCACATCAAAAATTATATTGAGATTGAACCTAGACACTTAGCATACCCTTTAGAAACTCAAATATACTATAAAAAGGTAAAAAACACTAGATATTAACATAGGAAAGATATTGATTCATAATGTTATATCAATGTAAATCACACATACACTTCACACAACCTCAAAAAAAGGAAACTAACTTATTATTTCTTAAAAAGGTATAGTACAAGATTTTGACAACCTTTTAACATAGCCAAAGAAAAAAAGTGTTTTGTCATTTTGAAAATGATTATACAATATAGAAGAGAGAGAGAGGTGAAGGGAGGAAAGACAACCCCAAAATAGTGATGACTCACTTATCATCACCTTTTTTAACTCCTACGTAATAATTCCTCTATTTTATTATTATTTCCTCCTTTAAAGTGGCATATGGGTAAGGTTGAACTTGATTAGGAAGCTTGAAGAAGTCTTGAATATGGATTGGTCAAGTTTGACCCTTTGAAATACCTAAATCTTTTCTCACATTCCCTATATCCTTGCTTACATGTCCTTCTTTAATAATAAGTCACATACTTGAAACTAGGTCTTCAGTTCTTTATTAATTCCTCTATTTTTAATAACCCCATTGGGATTTACTAAAATATAGTATTTTTAAAAATTAATTACACATATTAATATTAAAAATTTCACCACAAGAAATTTAATTAGTGATATTTAAATAATTACATTCATTTAGTTAACCAAAAGGTTTATAGGTAATCCACTTAGCTAAGGATCACCATGAATAGATATAAAAATCATGCACAATGTTGAATAAATAATAAATATTGCATCTAGTCATAAATAAAATTATACAAATTCAGCCATGGCTGATACAACATTACAACCACTGCTATAGAGCTATAATGAATAAATATTACATTTTTTTATCAATACATAGTAATATCTCAAATAATAAAACATGATACAAAGATACATGGAGTAGAGTCTCCATAATTCAAAAGTCTCCATGATTCAAAAGTCTTCATAACTCAAGTATCAATTTGTAATCTTAAGTATAGTCCCTAGTATATTACTCCATCTAGGAGGGAGAGCATTATCTAAGCAATTTTCCACACCAAACACAAACCATAGATCCCTAAAAATATCTCCCAAATAAGGGGATGTCCCTCCCTTAATATATGGGTAGATAATGATGGTGTGGGAATCCATAGTACAAAACCAGAACCCATATGTTGAAGATATCTAATACATAATGTATATCATAAATAAATCCATTCTAACATGATATCATACAAATATGAAATGTATATCAACATATGAAATGATAATGATTAATTAAAACATTACTTTATTAAATTTTTTAAATAATTAATGATCTCTAGGATCAATTAATTTTATATACACCACTCAATGGGATTACTCCTCATCTTATATTGATGGTGCTAATTAAGCTAGTGGAATCTATCTATTGCTTAATTAGTGTCATGATTTCAAGATTTGGTTAAAGTAAATATAATAATATAAAAACCAATAGATTCATATAAACTATTTCTCTTTATCTAATAACAAATATGTTGAGTACAAAAATATTAGATACACACATTTAGTCCATTAAAAGTAATGTACTAAATCTAATATCATCTAGTTTATTACTAAATAATAAATAGAATAAAAATATTCATAAACATACCATCTAGGTATGATCATATCAAAACTACCAATTACTCAAATCAAAAATAAACTTGTAATTCTATTTGATCCCCAAAATAATAATTATAACACAAGCTTATATATTTGTTCATATTTCACATATAAAACAAAAAGTAGTTCAAAAAATCATAATATGCTTTATATTTAAAACTCTTAAATATATTATTTCAATGCTTTTAAACAACATTAAAATATATACAAGTACCACATTCACATTGTTATTATAAAACACAATTGTGAACTTATATATATATATATAATTCATTTTTTATACAATAAAAATACTTTATTGTATATAGTTTATTCTAAGAAGACATCCACTGTCCATCACTTAATGTATTCCTTATATGTAATGTATACATCTAGTCTATAAAATAGTCCCATAACCTATTTTATAAACAAGATAAACCCCAAATGTACTATTTTCATTAAAATACAAAATTTCATGTAATTTACATTCATACTCAACCATCCATTTTTACCAAATCCATTTAATCAAATATCCCAATTCAATTGATTTAAAATTGACATTTTAATTAAATGCATATGAATAAATATAAACACATAGTAAATTATGACCAACTCAAGTTTTATAATATAATAAATCAAACTTGACCATATAAACTCTTCATGCATAATACATATATACAAATGCATACCTAGTCATGCCACTAACTATGAAAACTCTCAATCAAATCATATCCAAGTATGAAATTGGAATACATAGTCAAGATAAATATTTGTGTATTTCAAATACAATAAATTCAATTGAAATATTAACTCTACCATATCCACATTAACCTTCATGTATAAATCTATGCATACATCTGAGTGCACAAATAAATATTTCGCTCATCCACCTACCCATACCCAGACTATCTATTATGGCCTTAACTATTTGTTACCAAATCCATATATAATTAAATAGGATGGTTATGAGTTTCATAACAAAGTTCATAATTAATAACATGCCTTGATCTTAAAATAAACAACATTCATTTTGAAAACCAAATCAATGGAATACCATTTAAAACCAAAATTTCAATTCATCTAAATAGTATCTTATAGCTGGTCATTTTTAACTCAAATAGTTTCCTTTGAAATCCCTAGGTTTCCAAAATAGAAATATATATACCTATATATACATACCAATGTATATGTATATATATATATATATATAAGTACTTCAATCTGAGTATATGCATACATACATATACTCATACTCATATATATACATATATACATGTATGTATGAGTATGAGTATATGTATGTATGTATGTATATACTCATATTGAACTAATTATATGTGCACAAGCGTATGTGAATGTGCGCACACACACACACACACACACACACACACACACACACACACACACACACACACACACACACACACACACACACACACACACACACACACACACACACACACACACACACACACACACACACACACACACACACACACACACACACACACACACACACACACACACAACCCATTATATATAAGGAACCCATTCTTATAAACCCAACATATAAATAGGTTTAAGCATAGTTGAGCCCATATTCCAATCATATTTATTTTTAAAGACCATAATGAATATATATCCTAACTAGTTAGACAATAAGTAGCTTGATCCGAATCATATATACCAATCAGAAATAATCTTCCATGATTAAACAATGGTTTTTTATTATAAAGAAGAATTTAAGACAAAGCTCATTCATATCTTAAAACAACCATGGTGATTTTATATGGTTCTACCCAATTCCCCTATGTTACCCTTGGTTGGATGTCTAGTCCTATGGAGGTGGAGCCTTCCACATAGACCTCCATACAACCCTTATAATTTTTCATAACATTTAAGTAAATGAAAACCCTATAAAAATTTAAATTCTAAAACCTTTAAAACATTACACACATAGGAATTTAAATAAAAAACCAACATGTGAATATATGAATGCCAAGGAAGCCAAATTACTTTTTTTCCTTAACTCATTCACACCTTCTTCTCCTTGTGTCTCCTACTCTCTGTATGTTGTGTGCCATCTTGTGCCTCACAACCTTTTCTATATTTATTTTATTCCTCTCCATCCACTTACCACCACCTTATCCTCCATTAATGGCATAACCAACTAATTAAAAATATATGCATGAAAAAATAGCTCAACAAAAATCCACTATGCTATAGTCTACCACCATGTAGCCACAACCAAACTCCATCATCATTTTCACAATATGATGGTTAACCTAGAGTCAATGAGTGATTAGTAATCCTAATCATATCGAATCTTCCTATAGCTAATTAAAATAATCATTTCGTATCTTTTATAAAATATGCATGACATACTTAACATAATTTCCTCATCGAATTCACAAAATCGACTATCCAAACCAAATAAACAACAAGTCATAATAACCAACATTTATTACATGTAAATTCTAATATCAAAAGTTGATAATCATTATATTTCCATGTAAATTCAACTATCAACTACTCATTTTACATATCAACTATATATTATGGGCAATACAAATATGTATTAAAAATACTATTGTTTAATGTTACCAAGTCATCCACACACAAACACTTTGCAAACACAATGATTTTCCTTAATTAACAATATATTCATTGTCTAATATATTATGAATATTAAACCTTTGGTCAAACATTAAATCAAATACAATGATATTTTCTAATAATTCTATCAATATATTTTTGACATTAGGATATACATATATTATAATAATAATATTTTAATCATTATTATTATCTTAATCTTATAGATCAAATAACAACAATGGAATTCATCTATTCTTATTATTACAATTCATATATAACATCAAATCACTATACTACATAGCCATACCTAATATGGTAGTAAGGTAAGTAAAAACAAATACGAATTCACTCTGTTAACCAAGTAATTACATCATACAAGATAAGATATGTATGACCACAAAATTAGTGAAATCATTTAAAAAATTCAACATTATTATCAAAAGAACTAGATTAGTGAAATCATGTAATCATATAAAATTATCTAAGAACACAAAAGATCATAACAGTAATTTATATGGAAAACAAAGCATACTAAAACTATCTACTCAAATAATTAATCACAAAACATAAAATATTAATGCAGTGTGTGCATGAGTTTTTATGTTCATTATCTATCATCCTCCAATGTCTCTCTGTAAACCATCCTCTTTGATGATGCTCTCCCTCCATCACACTCTAAGGAAAGAATATATCCTAGATACACCTAAAAAAAATAAGGTAGTTAACCTAAAACATCATTATATTCATAAAATATTGATGTATAATTAATAAATATGGTCACAATGTATAGAATTTAAAAGTACAACTCATAGCAAACTAATAATGTAAATTAAGCATCACATAATTTTCCCATAATTAGTATATGATATAAAACATAATAAAATGATATTTAATCAACTAATCTGCCATAATAATCCATGGATCAAATTGGTTTTTACATCTTAGAGAGAAATTGGGATGTGACATCCTTCCCCTTAAAGCTGGTCATTGTCCTGATGATACTTATTCAAACACAAGTTTTGAATTCAGAACATTATTCAATAGAAAATAAATAATATGCAGAAAAAATCAAGAAAAAAAGTGGAAAACTCATCATAGTCCTCTCAATTGGAACTATCTTTAGAATATTGGTCTCACTAGACCTTGTATTGTAACACTTCTTTATTATGAAAACCAAGCTTACGAGTATCAATTATTCTAATTAGTTCTACCTTAACCACCCTAAGATCTAGAACCTTTAAAGCATTCAATCTAGCACATGTGAAGGATCAACAACATACTTTTAAAGATAAGACACATGGAATACATTATGAAAAATAGATAGAGCTGGTAGTAATCCAAGACTATAAACTACAATATTCACCACTTCCTAAAGCTCAAAGGGTCCCATATATCTTGATTAAAGTTTTGTTGACTTTCCAAATTTAATCAAGATTTTATAAGGATTAACTCATAGAAACACTTTATCACTAACAAAAAACTACCTAGTTATTCTCTTTAGATCAACATAACTTTTATTTCTATTGTTGGCCTCAACCAAGCTCTGTTTGATTTTCCTAACTTGATCTTCCATTTTTGAAAGTATATTAGGTCCAAAGACTACCCTATCTTATAATATATCTAAACTGATTTGTGTTATACACCTTCTTCTATATAATTTATCAAATGGATCCATCTTTAATGTTTATTGGTATGATTTTTTGTAAGAAAACTCAACCAATGAAAGGTAATCCTCCCACTTGTATTGCTGATCTATGCAATACATATGAAGGAGATATTCTAAGACCTAATTAACTCACTCTCTGTATCCATCAGTTTATGGGTGATAATCAATGATGAAATTCAACTGCATACTTAGAGTTAAATTTAGAGTCAACCAAAACCTAGAGTCATCCTCAAATCTTGATCCAAAATGATATTCTCTAAGAAACCATGAAAATAATACACTTCATGAATCTTTTCTCAAGCATAATTACATCATCTGTGAAGTTACCCAAAATAAAGTGGGATACCTTGGTTAGTTTATCAACTATGACCAAGTTCATGTCATGTTGTTCCATGATAACAACCACCCTTGGATAAAGAACATACCAATCACCTACCACTTTTATTTTGGTATAACATGTGGATATAGAAATCTAATCAGATGCACATGCTCAACTTTTACATGCTAACATTCTAGATAATGAGACATAATTTTTTTGCATCTCTCTTAATTCCTTTCCAATAATAGAGTGGTATAAGCTCATCCATGATCTTGGTTACTCTAAAATATCCTAAATATGGGGCATTGTGTAATTATTTTATCACTATGCTCTTCATATTCTCTCTATCAGGCATAAACATCCTACCATTGTACCATAAAAGATCATCACTCTCTATCTTGAATCATTTATGCTTAAGATTTTTGAGCATTGCCAAATAATGATTTACTAACTTGATCCTCAAATTCATTATTTGGTGATAATTTGATTACTTGATCTAAGAAAGTACTCTTGATATTAACCACAACTACTATGTACATGTTAGCCAATTTTTGGCCTACATAAAAAACTTGCTTGAATGTAATGCAATGCCCTAAATATCAAGTATGGAACAAGGCTTAAATAGATTTTTGGATGGAATAAATGGTCCAAATAAGATCATGTTGTTGTAAATATTTTTAAACACTTTAAGCTAGCTTAAAGTGTATATTGATTGATCTTTTAGGAGTAGGTCTACATCATAGATAAAGGGTCCAAGTAGGGTTCATGGTGTCTGAGTAGTTTCAAGAACAAGCTTAGAAGATCCTGCAAGTTCAAAAAACTTATTTGATATTTGGGACATTTTTTAGATTTTTGGCTAAGTGTTATAGATTTTTACAATACAAAAATCCACAAACTTAATTATTTTAGACATTTTATCCATGGAAAAATCCATAAACCAAATTATTTTGGGAAAAGTGGCCTCAACAAAGTTCCTGAGACTTCTTTCAGACATTTTATCTGAATCAAAGACATTTCCATTGAATAAATTGTCTAAGATAAAGTTTATACAAATAGAATTATTTCGAGAGAAAATCCCACAACAATTTTCTTAAGGACATAAAATCCAAAGACAAAAGGCCTATGGGAAAAGTGTCTAAGAAAAAAGGTCTAAAGGAAATAGCCTAGGCAACTTGTGATCTAGTAGAAAATGATGAGCACACAAGTATCAAATTTAGGCCATGATTAAAAACCATTTGAATATAAAAAGTGATAGTTGTGCAAACATCATTGATGATCACATGAATGTATTTAATGTTCATTCGAATTTTAAAATAAACCTCATCAACTAACTCTATGGTGTTCAAAAAGTGATGATCATGCAAATGTCAATGAAGGTCTCACATGTGTATTTGATGATCATGTAGATGTCAAACTTAAGACATCACAAAAAATCATTATGGTTTAAATTTGTTGGTCATGTAGACATCAAATATGGTCATGTAAATATCAAATGATAGGAGCACAACCATCAAATTTGAGCTCATGAATTACCTATTTGATTTCAAATATTGGGTCCTAGTAAATATAATGACTCACATTCAATTACAAGAAATATCTAATAATGAGCATGGTTCAAAGAAGTTAATAGATCTTTAGATCAAATGTATGCATGATAAGTGTCAACAACATGTTCAATTGGTAGAAGATCACTGATTAGCATTCATTTAGACAAACAAGATCTAATGGAGAAATATGGGTTAATATGTCAATGATTTGATTCAGTTTTTGATAGCTAATAAACAAAGGGAAAGCCCAAGACATTTTTAATAAAAGTTGCAAGCCATTTTTAGCCAAAGTGAGAAAATATAGGAAACCAAGTTTGGATGGGATCTAAGATTAAACCAAAGTGAACTAGTAGGATCATGCATAGCCATTAAATCTCAATAGAAATGAGATGGATTTTTTAAGACCTAATACAAATCAAAGGTCAACAACTTGATTATTGAAATTTGATTGGGCATTAGACATAATGTTGACATGAATGCTATAGCAAAACCAATAAAAATGATTGGTTTTCAATCTATAGAGTGATATGGATCTATTAGTTCCAAGGTATGAAGATTTGGTCCTATTATGTAAATCAAGTAAAATGACATAGAGTCCCAAGAAGTGACCTGGTGGTTGGATAAAGATTAATAAAGAATTTTATTCTTTTATGAGGATCTTCCTTCTTGATAATATCATGACTTGACATCCTTGAATTGGTGCTAATCCATCGAAAGTGGTTGAGCCTCTTTCAATGCACAATTCTCTCTCTCTTTCCCTTTTCTATAAATATAGGCTTCCAAGCCTTGAAATATATCTCTTTTTGGTATGACAAAATTCTACTAAGATTTGTATTATAACACCTATTTCATGTAATAAAAGACTGAATTCCTCCATTTTGAAACTAAATTAAAGTGTTTCTTATGTGTTCATTGATTGGTTAAGTAAATATATGCTTTCCTTGCCTATATCTAAATTTTATCACCTTCATAAACTATTTTGGAAATCCTCATAGGTCATTATAAGTACAATATATGGTTTGTTGGTCAGTTGTGGAAGTGGATAATTGCCCTCCCATAGTATATTAATAGCCAATTCATGCCTTATTATGAAATAATAATGTGAGTGATTTTATGTAGTCTTGAATGTATCTTATAGTGTATCTTGTATGAGTTTGAGTGATCGAATCATTGGTGTATCACCTCTTTTACATGATTTAATAAGTTATTGTTAAAATCTCTCTCCCTTTTCGAAGTAAGTACTAATTTAGTTTTACTATAGATGATATATCCAAAAGGAAGCTGGCCTTTTCTGAAGGTCTAATCCATTATTAGGATACACAAAACCTAGGACCAATCCCATATTCAACTATATTTAAGTAAGAGGACTTGAACAATCCACTTCTCAATTAAGGTGAAAATATAAAACACCAATATTTTTGGCATGCCTAGTGGGACACATTGGAGTTTGTCTTTGTGAAATTATAGTTGCAGCAGTGTTTTTTATAATAATTTGGTGATTCCAAGCTCAAGTAATTATTTTTGAAAGTCCAATAAATTTTCAAGTAAGTCTATTTTTAATACACTATTTTCATGTTATTTTCATGGCTATGTATGAGGAAAATACCTATACAATACCTCCATACCAACCTTGTCATGATCCATATGAACCTTTTTATGAGCCTAATCAACCTTACTAGAAGTTTTATCAAAGCTATGATGAATCTTATCAAGTTTCAAATTATCCTTATTATCAAGAGCATGAATCTCACCTTCTTTATGAACCATATCAATCTCATGACCAGATTTCACCTTTCCCATATGGATATGATGTTGCACATGAGAATCCTTGTCTCCAAAAAAGGATGGATGAGATAGATCTCAAAATTATAGCATATGCAAGAAAAGTTTTTTCAAACTCTCAAACATAAAATTATACCTTAAATATGCAAGTTTCCTCCATTTTCATGTAAAATTGATTTGATCTTCAACAATGTGGTTGCTCACTCTTCCAATGAAAAGGATAATGGGTAGTGTTTTGGTGCAAAAATAGTTTTTATATGATTTGATTCACTTGGATTTACTTGTGAATGTAATAGCACTTTGTTAGCATAAGTCAAGATGGATGAAAATGATGGTTTTTATGTTTATTTATAGTTTTTTAGAGGAATATCCAATGGTGGAGGATTATTTGGATTTCTTAAATGATCTAAACAATCAATGGTCGCTAATGAATCCTCACCCATGAGGATGATGACCATTTAAAATGGTTGAGAGAAGTATGAGAATGGTTAACTGACTCAGTGAGAATGAGTCAAACTTTCTGACAACTCAGGGGATGACACAAATTATGTTGAGGAAGTTGTGGGTTTGGTTGGGATGAGTTAGCATGTGAGAGAGAATAAGAGAGAATATGTTGGGTGAGGTGTAAAATTCAGATTTTATATTTAAATAATGATTTAAAAGTGTGCATAATTGATTAATTTGATTTATTCAATTGTTTAAATTTGGAGGATATGTCATTAATTATATTAAGAAAAAGTATTAATATGTTTTAGGTGCATTGAAACTAAATATAATCTAGGTGTCTACAAAATGACTTTAAAATAAACTCATGTCAAATAATGAATTAAGGGTTTTCACCATTTTTTTAATTTGATGAAGAGAGTAGAATCATACATGGTGTTGAAAAATGTCATGTATGTTGATAAATGGTCAAATAATCTATACATATGAATGATATATTATGAAGTTGAATAACTAGGTAATTGAGGTAACATGATAATAAATGGGCATGATGTAAATGAGAAGGATGTACTCTAATAGGTAGTGATTAAATAAGTAAAAACTACATATATAGTATAAAGCAATAGGTAGATGTTAGTGAAAATTTATTGGTGTTGGAAAAATATGACAACTTAAAAGTGAGAAAGGTAATACGTGAATGAGAGTCATTTTTTCAATCTGAATACCAATCTAGACTTGAACCTCCTTCATGGAATGGTAACCCAATAAATTAGATGCAAAGTAACATAGTTGATAGATCCTAAGTAAATAATATTTACACATGAGCTTGCATGGATGTGGAACTAAAAATAGTGATTTGTGCCATTATCTATAGTATGTTTTATTTTTCATATTCCCTTACAATATATTTTTTGTTGCATGATATCTTTTATCTTAACTAGTGCTCATGAATTTGAATGAATGGACCTTTGTTATTTGTCCTAAAAAAATTCAATAATGTTATACCACATGTAAACATAATATTAAAATTATTAAAACCATAAGTAATAATTAATAAAAAATTTAATGAAATAAAAGGTTGTGATATTTCTCCTAAGAGATGTTAAATATGATTTAAAAAATTACAAGTGAAAGTGGAAGAGAGATGAAATGAAAATGGATGGATTGATGGCATAAGGCTGATAATAGTGGTGGTATATATGGTATAAGTGGGAAGATAAAAAAAATGATGTGTTATAATTAATGGGTGTACTAAATTTAAATGAGATTATTTGAGAAATAAATAAGAAAAAATATTATTTCCTAAACTAATTCAACAAAAACAATATTATCAATTAATCTAGTTAGAAACCCTTGATGCAAAATAAAATAAAATGCATGTTATACCACTTGAATAAGCTATAATTTGGATTAATGATACCAAAGTGATCATGTTATTTCAGATATATCAATAATATCTTATAGATCATTCATTTTACATTTAAAAAAATGGTAGTAAGTTGCACACATACCTATAAATTTGACCTTGTTGATTTATATGTGAGGGTAACTTCTACACTTGAGATCTTAATAAAAATATTAATTATTTATAAATATGAAGTGAAATAAAATGAATATCATGAATTCTCCCTATGATTGGAATTCCATATCACTAGAGTGTGTGATTAGCTAATTATGACAATCATTTAGTGGACTAGGAAGTGATATTGATTAGTGGGTTGTTTTGGTTTATATATTCATATGCTAACATATCTTGAATATTGATTTATTCATCTAGTTGTTAATCTAACTAGTATAAAAAACAATAAATAACATCATATTAAGTATTTAACATCAATTTAATTATAATACCAAGACTAAAAGAAATAAATATTTATATCTTCTTATTTAAATAAAATTGATTGTAAAACATGTATGCAGAACATATCTTTAAAAACCATTAATGAGCAGTCTTATTATTAGTTACAACCTGAAATCTTATTTAATATTCACTAATGAGATGATATTTTGGAAATCATGATAATGTATGGTAAATATGTGCATGAAAAATAACATATGATCAAGGATCATAAATCTTTAAAAATATTATTAAGTTATTTTTTCATGCAAGAGATTTTGAACATTGTTGTGACATATAAATTTGTTATAATACCTTTTATGTAGAATTAACAATTCATGTGTTGATCTCATAGTGCCTTTTGCGTTATGTTTTCTTGTAAATTTACATTTTTTTAATCCTAATCCAAATATAACATTACCATTCAAGTCATAACAGTAGAAAACCCAAAAAAGGCCAATAATTTGCTTGGATATGACTCCAAATGCTAACAAAATGTAAAACCATTATTTTAGGGTTTTCCAAGATTCCTCATAAAATTTTATTATTATTTATTTAATTTAACTTTAATTTTTTTAAAAATTTAACTCACAGTCCTATTTGATATGGTCTATAATAACTAGTTGTTATAAGCTAAAGTAACTAGTTGTTATGAATTAATTTTTCCTTATAGTGAGATAGCCTTGACTAACAATCATTATTTTAATCATAATTATCTCATACCAAATCATATGTAGGTGATTAGAAAAATAAAATATAATAATTGGTATTTATAATAAAACAATCATGAATTTTTAAATAAAATATTTAGACCCTTAGATATTAAAAATGACAGGTTGCAAAACTTCAAACATTTAACTGGCCCATTATGTCCACTAGACAACATTTTTGTTATATATCACTACTATTTTATCAAAATGGAATGATTTAAGATGTTTCAAAGATATGTTCACAGACATATCTTCACTATAAAAATGTTTTTAATTAAACTAATTTTATATGTAGAGTCTATTATAAAATGATGATTTTTACACATTTTTTTTTATCAATTTTTAGCTTTAACTAACAATCACTATTTTGGATATAATTTTATCATCTAATATAAAAATGATAATTTTAATTTTTTTAAAAAAATTAGATTCAAATATCTATAAATTATATTAAAAAATCATTAGTTAATTTTTGCCTTTCAAAAAGAAAATAAAATGTGTCATTTTTTAGTTTCTACAACACAAATCATGCCTCTTTTTTAAAAAGATTTGAAGCATCATTTGACAAATAGATTTAATATAAAAATTTAAATGTCAAGGTTTAATGTTTATATTTAAAAAAATAATAAATGTATAAAATTATGAAAAAAAAACAAAAATTAAAAGGTAAATAGATTATCGATTGAGATAATTGTTAAACTTTAAAAGAAAACATACATGTAGAATTTGAAAACACATATGTAGGAATTAAAACATCACTTGGGGGAATTGAAAAAACATACTTAGGAATTGAAAGAAAAAAACTCACTTCATCTCCCATGATGAATTATGTTGGGATTATTTTCATTTACATGGGCATGATTTCCCCTAGGCATGCACATAAGTGAATAAGATTACAACATACTAGTGCATTACCATTTTGTGCAAGAACAAGTTATCACAAACTCACCCAAAATATGTAATGTGGGACTAGTTCTATGTTGTGTGCTTTAAGTGAGGTGTGATAACATGTTCTTACATGAAATGCCATCACCCTAGCACATTGGACTCTTATTCACATAGGTGCATATTGGTTCCAAACATATTGGTTCCATTGTTGGGAACCATAGCACTTGCTTGCATGATGGTGGAATATGCTTTAATGATTGTCTCTAGAGAATATTAAATAATGGGTTACTAGCATAGAGGAGAACTTTGCATTACCATTTCTTGAACCAAGAATATCCTAATGGGCATGGGTAGATTAGTATTTGTATGACTCATTGTATGAGATGTTATTTTTAGAAGTGTTTTTTAACCTTCATGATTTGATTGTGGCATATGCACAAGACTAGTTGAGGAACTATGGATGGAATAAAACTTGGTCACTAGAGTGTTAGTCATCTTTAGCATAGTTGGGAGTGCTTTGGATGTTTTATGTTAATGTTTTGTGGCATAAAAATTTGAATAGTTATATTTTAGAATACACAATCTTGACATATTCCTATCTAAAAGAAGCGCAATTTCAGTTCCTCTAAGAACCACATGGTATATATCTCAGACACTTTACTTTGGAGATTAAGAAGCTTATAGTAAATTATAGACTTGAGAGTTTCTCCATGAAAAATTAAACTCTCTCTCACACATAAGTAGCACAATTGGTGGGGTAAAGGAGGGGCACCTTATGAAGTAAAATAATTTCTCAACATGGTAGCTAGTTAGTAGGAATTATGAAAGCACAAAGATTATGAAACTCAATGAAGGGTTATGAGTGGAATTGATCTAGTGAGGGGATTATAGGACTCAATAATTGTCATAAGTGTCTTTAGGGAAGAAAAAAATCATAGTGAGGAATCCCCACCCACATGACTACACCTAATTATAGAACATGTACAATAGAAGCAAGTCAAGTAGTGGTGACTAAAGAACATAATTTAGAAAGGCCCAGTTCCCCACCTACATTACATGTTTATGCTCTTGTGTTAGATGACATATTTATATGAAACTAGGATATAGATAGTGTAAAATTCAAAATTGAACTTATTAAAGATACATTTGTATATTAAGATTTAGATAGTACTTTATTTACCATTTATTTTATTTTGAAAGATAATTATATGGTCGAGTTTGAAATGCCTAATAGACTAGGCATAACTAGTGGGTAGACTACCACCCCAAATATAGTTAATCAACCCACATTGGTGCCTAATGTATCAGGTGATTCTATTACTGTAGGAGGCATAGGAGGTGGTACTAGTGGTGGTTTGGCCAAAATAATTATAAGAGGTGGAGGAGAAAGTGGTGGACCTCCTCCAAAAGGTCTAAAAGGGACAAGAAGTGCCTCATAATAGACCCCATTACAATATCCTTACCTCCCACTATGTATTAGGAGATGACATTTCACCTTCCTGAGTATCATGGTATGTAAAATGTTGTACAACATGTTTAAAAGTGTGAAATTATTTGATAAGCATATGACAATACCTCTTTTGAACAAAAGGTAATAGTTTTCTAACACTCTTTTGGAATGTATATCTAATTGGTACTAAAATTTTGATCTATAACAAGCTATGGTGAATTATGACCAACTTAAGATAACATTCCTCCAAGAATTTGATATCCTAGATTTTAAACAACATAACATAAATGCCCTAAAGGATATGAATTAAGAACTAAATAAGAGCATGCATGAGTATGATGCACATTTCAAGATGCTTCTCTCTAAGCTCTTTTTTGAGATAAATTTTTTCAACATGCCTAGTGGTTTTGAGGAGGATTATTTCTTCCCTTCAAATGCACTTTATCACAAAAATACTTTCACCAAACTGTGCATGGCCTTAGTATCTTCCATTAACATTGAATATGTTAAAAGCATTGAGATAGGGATTAGTCCCTTCATGGAGGCTCAAATCACTACTATGGCATATTAGCTAGAAAATCTCATTGCACATAATACTCATGACACTCACAATGGCTTGTGGTGTGTAAATTATGAATCTAAAGGCCACAATAAAAATAATTGTCATTGAAAGAGTATTTGAGCCATGATGAAGTAATCCTATGATATTTTATAGCGAGAATGTGATTTAATGGATTTACCTCTACTTTAACATGACACTCAATCAAAGGTATCTAAATATTTTAAGATATGTGATACATAAACTCATGATACCAATGACTATTATCTTACTAGTGAAATCCATGAGGCATATGCATGTGGTATGCATTAGACATATGATGATAATAACTAGGATAATGGAGGAGGATATTGTGTTTGGGGTTGAGGATGTGGAAGTGGAAATTTTACACCAAGAACCTATTATAATTATGGTTCCCGAGAGTACTAATAACATGATTACCTAGTGTATCTTACATGTGAATTTTTTAAAAATGAACATAATATGTAGGATTTACCTGACTTGTATACTTCCATCATGAAGAAGAGAAATGAAAAGGGTGTCAAAATGATATGTATTGAAAATCCATAATGGATACCATGCCCTATTACTCTAACTAGTCCCAAAGTTAACATTTCAACATGTAGTGGTTGTCAGTCCCATTCAATGTCCAACCCTCACATTGAAAAGTTTCAACAAGAGGATCCTCATACTATTCATTATTAGGATGCTCAATAATGGAAGGAAGTAATACATGACACCATGAATCTAGTGAGAGAACTACAAAGAGAGATATAGTTCCTCAAATATCAATATGTTACTACACATACCAACATGTTAAACTATATGGGCCTTCACAACACAACATGTGATGAGTTACATGAGTTGTCCAAGTAAGTCCTTAATGAGGATATTATAACCCTATTAAAAAATTGGCTATGGAATCATATGCCTAACCCTATTGAGGATCACCAATTAAACCATGAATGATGAAAATAGATTATTATCCAACTTAATCTAGAGGGATATAAATAGATATTGGTTAACACTACTATTAATGGATGGGTTATTCAATATATCTTGGTTGATACTATAGTTGAAGTAAATATCCTTACCAAATATGTATGGGGGAATATGGAAAGTGCCATTTTTTAATGTTATCCACATGTGTTGTTTATGGCCAATATGACTCATGCTCTACCTATTAGAATACTTAAATATGACATCATGGATATCTTAGGTGTCACTTTCAAATACAAATTTTAAGTCAATGAGTTGGCTGAAGCTGATGACTTTCTAGCTCTATTGGGTCACCCTTGGTGTTACATGAATAATGTTGATTTAAGCTTTAATAATTATTATATTAGCTTTGAGAATGATTAGAAACATGTTATAATCCCTCTAGACCATGCTCAAGGACCTACATATATTGATCCATTAAACACTAACAAAGACATTAACCACATCTATAATGTCATAGCTCAAGGTACTAATGTCTTAATCCACTCTAGATGGCATATCCTATTGGGAGGATGTATAATCAACATCTGGCTCTATCAGTAATGCCTATGACTATTGGGATCATGGTGAGTATGACCTTACTATAAGGATATGTGACACTATAGGTAGTTGATAAGATGCTCTATTAAAGTACCACAAACACCATAAATTTTTTTGTCTTCTTCATGGAAAAATTATAGTTGCTCCATGTATGCAATAAAAAACTCATCATGTCTATAAATCAATCCTGGATTAGATAAGATAGAGCATACCTATACTTCTAATTGGGTATACACTTGTTAAGTGGGAGCATGATCAGTATGAGGATCATCTAGACCTGATATGGGGATCACTTGTCATAACATATCATGTTAGGAATGCTTCCAAAGCCTATAGTCTAACATAATAGCACAATAACCCTAATAGAGTCTTAATGTTTAAAGCATTCACTTATTCTAATGACAAGAAAGTAAATCTAATCTAGTGCACACAAAATATTGTGGGACAAAGTGGGGATTAGAAATAATAAAACAACTAAAATAAAGATGTATTATAAGACATATACTCACATCAATGTATATGGAATCCTAATACATGGGAGAAGAATACAAATGCATTATCTATCTACTCTTATAAAGGAGAAATAGAGTTAAAAATACTTACTTTTTAATATGAACCTACTGAGCCTCAATCTCTCCCTTGGCCAAGGTGCTTTACAAGAGATTGTTGTGGTATGTAAGGAAAACAAAGATAAATGATCTCTAAGATATATAACCTATCTAAGCATATAAAATAATTCTCCATAAGACAAGATCCATATCTCCAAAGAAAGTATGGAACCCTAAGCTTTATTCCTCAATTAAAATGGTCAATAAGCTGATGTTTAGTAACACTTCTTCACTCTTAATTCTTCTCTTAAGAATTGGTGGGAAATAAAACTTGTATATATAGATGGATATTTACCTAGATCCTCCTATAAATGTTGGTTGTATAGGATAATTCACTAGGTCTGAGCTAGGTCATCCAAAAGGTTAACAAGCTAAGAAAATGAAAAATACCTCTAAACTATACTGGGTCAACCTAGTCAACCTAGTACAATTTACTAATGAAAAGGGAATTAAGGAAAGAAAAGGAGGGATGAAAAGAGGAAAAGAATAAAATAGGTAGGATTGAGAAGAATAATCATAGGGTAAATGGTTTTAGGAGATAAGTGTGTAGATGGTAAGTGGCCAAAGGTACAATAATTTTACGAAGCATCAATGGTATACTAACCCCTTCTCGATGCACCCTTTAAGGCATGCACTGAGAGAGATTGAGACTCGATAGGTTTATATAAGATACAAAGTGTCATTTATCAATAAATTTTTTAAAATATTATGTATATACATATTCCCCACTCGAATCTCATCACGTGTCATGTAAATGAAACATGAGATGGTCCTTTGGGATAGAACATGATAACACGCAATGATGATGCTAAGTAAAGTGTTATAAGTAGAAAATAAGATAAATGAAAGGATGAAATTAAAAAAAACATAACTTTAAATTAACTTAGTGTCATATATAAATAAGTAGACTACAAGATATGTGAAGGTGTCCAATGTAGAGAACACTAGATGAACCTGTATAGGTTAGTGAAAAATTTAGCAAAAAATAATTTTTTTTAGAAAATAAGCATGTAATAGTTAGGAATGAAAAAGAAGATAATTGGAAATTTAGGATTGGTAAAGTAAGATTTTTACAATATTTAAGGCAAATAAATGAAAAAATAATGGCAAATGAATGATAAATGATAAGAAATAAATGACAAATGATACTTAATAAATGACAAATGATATTGGAAAGCATGTAAATTATAAATGGCAAAAAGGATTATCAATGAAAGAAAACTCTAACAAAGATATGTAAGAAAGTGAAAAGTAAGCTCATGTAAGATAGGCAAAAAGGTGTAGACTCAGCTATCCATAATATAAAGGTAGTACAATAATGACAAATGAAAGAAAATAGTGATCCATAGTTACTCAAACATGTTTTTCTCTAAGGATAGATAAAACTAAAATAAATTACGTTAGTATGTTTTTAAGGAGATGAAGAAGAGGGAAAAATTGGAAGAGGTAAAATAGATTTGGAATCACAATTTCCATATCAAAGGGGAAATGAAATGGGTGGAAGGGATAATGAAGTAAAAACTAAGGTATAAGAACTCATTATCGAAGTGAAGACACTCAAATTAGGTTTATCAAAACAAGAGGACTTTTGACCTTAAGTACTATGAAGAAATTATGTTAGCCACACAAGTTTTAGGTCAAAAAATGTAGTATATAGATAATACCATGAAGACTATATGCATGAAAATTAAAATGGGCCTACCTCTCCACAATGTGTTCCCCATTCTTTAGGACCCCTTATAGAGCAATCAGTCTACTATGAATATTGGTTACTTGCTTGAGAAAGTAGGTAGCACTAGAAGCTTTTTTAATTCTCCTCTTCTAATCTACTAGCCTACTATACCCCAAAGGACCTTGGCTCTACCATGAGGCCAACTATGGAGTTTAAGATTTGACTAGAAGAAGGAGATGTGATTTGAATCATGTATTTTGGTGTGAATTTGAATTTTGATATTTGTATGCTACCTTTTAGATATCATTGCCTTTTGCTTCAAAAGATTTGTATTTTAACTTTCTTGATGGCTTCTTTTATTCCTCCTCTATATAAATTTGGAAAACCAAACATGGGTGCTAAAAATGACTCTCATTTGAATACTTGGGACAAGATTGCTAAGAGAGAGAACTTTAAAGAGCATGGGGTCTAAGATCTTGTAAATATAGGCAAAATAAAATTTCTATCTTGAGTTTGACCTTATTTTATCTAATGAGGAGATGAAAGGAAGGGGAATTCAAGTGAAATGTCACATGAAACAAATTGAATTGCTTCAAATCACAAAAACAAAATGTGATAAAGGGTGAAGAGAGATACAATGATAGTAATGTGTGATTCCTTATCATGATAATAAGGGAAATGGAGGAAAACATGATAACATAGATTATTGTGAAAATTCCATCTAGTAAAAGAAGAAAAATCTAAAGTTTGGGAATAAGGATGAAGAACATGAAAAAGTGATAATTTTATGAGGAGGGATGGGTCCTATCCATGGTCTTACACTGAAACTACATAAAAGAGAAACCAATGAGGGTGCCAAAAAATAAGTAAACGTTAAAGAGAAAGAGATGAGAAAAAAGATGGTAATTTTTTTAGGGATGCCAAGTCCTATCCATGGTCTTATACTGCAACTTCATAAAAGAGAAACCCATGGGGATGCTAAAATGACAAGTTAAATATAAACAAAATATGGTAGTCCTGTGAGGAATGCCAACTCTTATCCATAGTCTTACAGAATAACTCACAAAATATAAACCCAAGGGGTGCTATAAGAGAAATGTAAAACATAACTGATAAAAATAAGTGAAAGGATGGTGGTTTTGTGAGGAATTTTAGGTTCTCTCTATGGTTTTATGAAGCAACTCACAAAAAAAACCCAAGGGGTGTCAAAAGAGAAAATGCAAGAAGATAAAGAAGACTATGGTACATCAAGAGGTAAGTGATAAAGAAAGGGGGTAAATGATCATAAAGATATTAAGGCAAAGAGTGACATAAAAAGAAAAATGAAAGAGGTATATAAAGACAAAAATTAAAACAAATGCCAAATGTAATGTGGAAGAAAACCAAAGAATGTAAAGGAAAATAATGATGCTAGTAAAATGAAAGTAAAAGAAGGAAAGAAAGAAAAATTCACAAAAATGAAGAAACATGAGACAAGAGAACAAGTAAGACATATGCTAACGTCCATATCAAAGATGAACATATGGAAATACAAGTCTATAAGTCTTAGAAGGTTTCTTGAATTTGGATTTGTTTGTTATTATTAATGGTAGAATAAGAGTGGGCATCACAAGATAGCCCAAGGGTAAGTGAATGTAGGGATAGGCATCACAAGATGCCCTAAAGTCTGAAAGGACATGTGGATGGGCATTACAAGATGCCCTAACATGCAAGTTGGAGTGAGGTAACATTTAATCATTAAAATGGTTTGCATTGGGTTGGTAAGTGCATTTGGAGATAGGTAAATGTGTTGGTTTGTTAGATTTTAAGGATGTTTAATGTGACATATGATGTGTAGGATAGGTATAAAGAGGAAAAGGGGGTAAAGGAGGACCATGTATGATATGATTTGGAGTAGGTATTTGAACTAGGTACTCTTTTGGTTTATGTGACTTAAGAAGTTGAGATTCAATGCATGCAATAATAGGTTTAAAATTGTTCATGTTAGTTATCCTTTCCTTATTGGTGTAGGAATAAGGATCAATTATGGTTTGAAAAAAATAAGTGGATGATGTATAAGTATGGGATAATATTTGTTCATTAGATAGTTGATGTTGATGTTATTGTGGTTCTTAAGATTGAATTTGAGATACTTGAAGATAGTCTTGATAAAATTGTTTTGTGAGAATGTCAAGATTTGAATGCATACCAAGTAAGGAAGAAAGAAGAAAATGGTGAAGATCATGAAAAGACTCATGAGAATGACCTATAGGAGCATACCACTAGCAAAATTTATCAATATTGTACCATTTTGGAGGAGATTTGGAAGGATCAAAGCTCATGTGTTTTGAGGGTGGCGATTTATTATTAAGTTGTTCTAAAGTCAAGGGTGGGTGGATTGGGATAAAATTTGTTGAGTTGGATGCTCCACTTTGAGGTTAAGGAGGCTTGAATGAATAAATTTTATGAAAAGAGGATTGGCAAGGTAATTTCTTAGTTGTTTGTGGTGTTTCAAATTGAGTCATAAGAAAGTCTTATCTTTTTACTTAGTCTAAGGATTCTTTTAAAGTTTGAGGTGAAAAGATTCAAAATTTGTATGGAAGGGGAGGTTAAAGAGCAGTGAAAAATAGTTTTAAAAGAGTATCATCATTCATGTTATGGTTCACTTTATGAGTGAGAGACTTCCATCATTTGATGAAAGTATGAACAGATTCATTAGGAAGTTGCTTGGCATTGATGAAATGTATAAGGTAATTTTTAGGAATATCATCATGTTAGAATTCATTTAATAGAGCATTGACTAAATCATCTAGTTGTGAGATGGAATGTCTAGTAAGGTGGTTGTAAAATTCAAGTAGATCACCAACAATGGTTTTGGATAAGAGCTTGGTGGTAGAAAAGGTGTTGGTTTGGACCCATTCCTTATAGAGATTACTAAAAGACTTGAGAAAGATAGTAGGGTACTTAGTCCCATTATATGTGATAGTTGGAGAAATGTTTCCAATATATATGGATGTAATGAATGTGGCTAAAGGTTAATTTTCAAGATGTTGAATCATTTTGTAATTCATTGGAGGTTTGGGATGATATTCCTATTGGCATCTCTAAGAAAAGGAGGGACAAAATTTTGATTTGGTTGAGACATGATGACTTGACATGGTTGAATAGTTATGTTTAATAAATGTTGTTGCATGGTCATCATTTGAGATTGATTGATTGTTTGCACGATGCTAATTTATTGTATGACTTGTGCAATAAGTTGAGTTGTATCAATAGGTGAGTTTGAAGGTGGGGTATTAGTGTTGTTAGGAAGAGGATTACTTGTGTTGGTGGGAGGAGGATTCTTTATAGGTGGAGGATTCTCAAAATTAGTCTTAGTTTCCTTAAGTGTGGTAGAAAAAGAAGAAAGCTTGGTAAAGCCACCATTATTGTGAGGAGTGTAAATAGTATTAACATCAAGGTTTTTAAATAATTGGGAACCATTTACATTATCAGTTTGAGTAGTTTCAACCTTGTTACTTTGGGAATTAATAAGGCTTTGTGATCTTATTATGGGTGTAACAAGAGGATTGTGATCATTGGTTGTAAGGGTATGAGTGTTGATAGGAGGATTTCCAACATTGGTAGTGGGAGGAGGATTAGGATGAATGACCTCATCTACATTACATTATGTAGTGAGTGGTTTTGGCTTAGGAAAAGTGGAAAGAAAAAATTGGATAGTTTCATTAGAAGTAATGAAATAAGTGATTTTACTATCTAAATACTTGATTATGTAATGTTTTGGACTAAGGGAAGGCTAAAAATATGTCATAATGATGAAAAAAGACTAGATAACCACACAAGGGGAACAAAAAGTGATAAAAAATAGTATAAGGTTGATTGGGTCAATCTAGTACAACAAATAAGGGTTGAAAAGGGTTTACAAATAGTACAGGGTTGATTGGGTCTATCATGTACATCAAAAAAAGATTGAAAAAGATTTGTAAATAGTACAAGGTTAATTGGGTCAATCCTGTATAGTCGATAGAGGGTAAAAAAAAGTCTATAAATGGTATATGATCAATTGCATCAATCTTGTATAGTGAAAAGAGACTAAAAAAGGTTTATAGATAGTAAATGGTTGATTGGGTCAATCTTGTGTAGTGAATAGAGACTAAAAATAGGGAGATTTCTTATTTTTCCTATATCTTTGTTTCTACTCATCCATTTTACAAATCATAAAATGTGTTAGATTCGTGATGATGTATATAATGCAAACAAGGAAGATGAGAAAGTTGATAGAAAGTTGTGAATAGTAAAAATTTTCAAGTAATGAAAAGAAGTGATAAAAGAAAACAAATAGTCAATTGGACTAATGTTAGCCAAGGCAATTGAGGCACACAAAATAAAACCTTGCACTAATGCTATATAATGCAAGTTTTTACACAAAATTAAGAACAAAGCAAGCAATCAACTTGGAAAGTAAAGCTAAATAATTGGTCAACTTGAATGTTTATTATATTATTAAGATAAGATATTTAATGTGATTATAAGTTGGTTATAGGCAAGGTACTAGATAGTAATATAAAAATGGTTTTAGGTAGTTTGAAATTAAAGGGACTATAGTGGTAATGATACAAAATTGGTATTGGGGCCTACCCCCTCACTTCACACACTATAGTGATAAGGGTGTCAAGTGTTTAGCCAAAATATACCATTAGATAAACTTTATACTTAACCAGAGCATCAAGTCAGCTTCCCCCTTGATGATGAAATCCAAGTAGGTTGGCCTAGGGTAGACAAAATGTTAAATTACTTGTTAATGATTTTATGACTTTGATGTGTGTGCTTAAAATAAAAATAGTGAAACTAAGAGATTAATTAAAAATACCTTAATTAGACTATGTGAACTATTTCAAGCATGTAAATAATAATAAAATAAAGTGTGAACTAATTATTAGCTGATATGAGGTTAATTCTAACTTTGAAACAAGGTATAGTGTTGACACTATATACACAAATAATAAAATAGGGTTGATAAGGTAAAACCTATACTATGGAAGCAAGGTCTAAAAATGTATAGGGTTGATAGGGTCAACCTCATTATTTCAAACATCACATAGAACATAGAATTGGGTCAATGGTGTCAATCTAGTTGATTGTGAAAAGGTAATTTTAAAGACTAATAACTATGAAAAGAAAGACAAAAAAATAAGAAACAGAGAGGTAGAAAGGAAATTTGGTGGATTAGAGATGCAATGAAGGAATATTGTTGATGAATAACCTTGAAGTATGCTTGAGAATCTTGTAAATGGGGTCAACATGATCGATCGAGATGTGTAGGAACCTATTTTAGAGTGCAAAAATTATAAGGGGTCAACTAGGTTAACCTAGTAGGTTGAATTAGGTGTCTAAAAGGCTATAAACATATACTAAGATAATTAGGTTGATCCAATTGCCTATTCTTATAAATTTTCACATAGATAAAAATATTTGTGTCGATATAATCGATCCGGTATGTAAAATATATGATCAAAAGAATGAAATAAGTGACAAAAATTCTATAAGAGTTGATTCATGTTGGGTTCAATAAAATGTATGCAATTGGAAATGCATCATGTCTATAAATAAATACAATCTTAGTGAAGATAGAGCACACCTACACTTTCAATTGGGGATACATTTGTTAATTGGGAGCATGACCAATATGGGGATCTGCTAGACTTGATTAGGGGATCACTTCTCACAAAATATCATGTTAGTAAGGGTTCCAAAGCCTACAGTCTAAAATAATCACATAACAACCCCAATATAATCCTAAATCTTAAAACATTCACTTATTCTAATGACAAGAAATTAAATCTAATCTAGTGCACACCAAAGCTTGTTGCATAAAGTGGGGGTTAGAAATAATAAAACAACTAAAATAAACATGTATTGGAAGACATATACTCATGTTAATGTATATAAAATCTTAATACATGGGAGAATAATACAAATACATTATCTATCTATTCTTAGAAAGAAGAAATAAAGTTAGGAATACTTACCTTTAAAGACAAACCCGTTGAGCCTAAATCTCTCCCTTGGCCAAGGTGATTCACAAGAGATTATTGTGGTATGTAAAGATAACAAATATAAATAATATCTAAGATACACAACCTATTTAATAATCCAAAATACTTCTCCATAATATAATATCCATATCTCCAAAGAAAGTATGAAACACTAAGCTTTATTCCTTGAGTAGAATGGTCAATAAGTAGATGTTCATTTGGACTTATTTGCTCTTAATTATTATCTTATTAAATGGTGGGGAATGAACTTGTATATATAGGTTTATCTTGACCTAAATACTCTAAAAAATGTTAGTTATACAGGGTCAAACTAATTGATCCAGTGTGTTTTCAAGGATAATTCACTAGGTCTACGCTAGGTTAGCCAAAAGGCTAACAAGCTATGAAAGTGAAAAATACCCCTAAAATGTACTAGGTTGACCTAGTCAACCTAGTACAACTGATTGAACAAAAAGGAATTAAGGCAAAAAAAGGAGGGATACAAATATTAAAAGACTAAAATAGGTAAGAATGAGAAGAATAAGCTCAGGGTAAATGGTTTTTAGGAAAGAAGTGTACAGATGGAAAGTGCCAAAAGGGACAATAATATTATAAAGCACTGATAGTCTGCTCACCCCTTTCTTGGTACAACCCTTAAGGCATGCACTCAAAGATATTTAGACTTGATAGGTTCTTGAAAGATACAAAGTGCCAATAATTAATAAAAGTTTGAAAATATTATGTGTATACACTCCACTTGTAAGATTATATTAATCTATGTGATTTCATGGTCAGATGGAAATCTATGAGTTTATTCACTAGCTAGAAGCCTTTTATGAATTCAACATTGCTTAGGTACATTTAATTATCCATATCATTGATGTCATATCTTCTTGATGGTTGATAATTCATCATCAAAACTTACTTACTTGGGACCAAGTTAATTTTATTGTACACCTTCACTTTTACCATGATAACTGCATTCGTAACACCATAATTTATTATCGCATCAAAGCTATTAAATATTATATAAAATCCTAACAAGACTATATGGAATGTGGGTGAAACATATTTTCTTGATTAATTATGGGTTCATTCATTCTATGCCACTCTACACACTTAGCATAGATTATGGTATGTACATAAAGAGTGTCATATAACAATGGATTGTTGGAATTTCCTTAAGATTAATATGGTTACAACACTATCTTCTTTGTTTCTACTGATTAATTTACACCTCACATTTAAAGACATGCATCAAGCTAAAGTAGGTGACTTAACCATAGTTAAAGGTTGCATTAAATGCATACATGGCATGTAGGAGGAGAGATTGACTATTTTCAAGGAACCTAATGAGAAGGCATCATCTCAACCGCCTAAACCTGAATTGGACCATGCATTGATAAAATACATCTAAAAATGTAAATAAAAGGTCATGTACTAAGAAAATGAAGCTATTGATTCTAATCTTTCTAATCCATCTACTAATTATTTAGATATACATAAGTAATATGACATGCACAATGTCTATGACACCATCTTGGATGAACAACACTCATACTTGGAGCCACTCTAGACTATCTAATGAAATATTAACATAGAGAAAATACCCAATATGGTTGTTATGGGAGACTATTGGTCTAATATAGATATCTTTAAGGTATTTGAACTATTAAAAGAGTATAAATATTTATTCCCATGAAACTATACTAAAATTAAAGGAGTGCATTCTTCTTTAGGCAAGATACATATAAAGTTGGTAGAGGTTGCTCGACTTATTAAGAAGATGCCCTATCATATGAATCCCAACTTGTACACTTGAGTCAAGGATTAAATTGATATTAGGCTCCATGTGGGAGTCATTAATCCAATATATGAGTCTGAATGGGTGAGCCCCATGGTAATTAGTATTAATAAGAATGTTCATATTTGGGTATGTGTGGATTATCATCTACTCAGCATTAATTGCACAACCAACCTCTTTTTTATGCCCTTCATAGAGTAGATACTAGAGGGAGTTATTGGGTGTGAAATCTGTACTTTTACTAATGGTTTCTTTGGATATCATTAGATCCATATCAAAAAAGAGGATAACCTAAAGACCACATTTATAGTTGATTTGGGATCATTTGCTTATAACATAATGCCATTTGGGTTGAAAATACTCTTGTGTTTTTATGGATCATGTTCAAGGATTTCAAGGAATTCATTCATAAATTCCTTTGAGTCTACCTTAATAACTAGACTATTTATGATTTAGTGCATGACCACTATTCAAATCTCTAACTAATGCTTGAGAAATGATGAAACCTTCATATTTCTCTAAATATGACGAAATGTGTGTTTACTACCCCCTTTGGAATTTTAGTTGGTCATGTCATTTGCCATGATAGACTCTTGGTAGATCCAACTAAGATTTATATTATTCTTCACCTTCTAACACTGACCACACAATGAGAGGTAGGTACCTTCCTAAGACACACAAGATATTATAAGATTTTCATTCATGGGTATGCTTAGATCATTGTGCCACTAAAGGAATTACTAAAATAGAATGGTCAATTTGTCTAGACCAATACTCACTAGTAAGTGTTCATTACACTCAAATATAAGCTCATTACTACCCCTATCCTCTAATTTATAGACTATACAAAGACTTTTTGCATACATGTTGATGTTTTAGGCATGGTGGTAGGTGTTATCCTTGCTTAACTTGGTGAGGGCAAATTTGACCATCCTATCTATCTTACTAGTATGAATATTACTCCAATTTAAGGAAACTACATGACTAAAAAATGTGAAGCTTTGTCAATGGTTTATACTCTCCAAATGTTCCATTAGTAATTTGTGGCCCCTCCATTCATCTTCTTCACATACCATGAGGTGATAAAGTACTTAGTAAATAAGTGGGTATTGCATGGGTGTATTTCTCAATGGATTTTACATTTCTAGGATTTATAGTTATCAATGATGGTGAAACCTAATAAAGACAATTATGGTGTTAATCATCTATCTCACATTAAATCTAATGAATCAATGCATGCTATTAAAGATGGCTTACCCAACATGTAACTTTTCCAAGTAACATGTGTACCTAAATATTTTGAGGATACCATAGCATTTATTAATATTGGTTTAACCCTAGCCCACCTTAACAATCAAGAAAAGAAGAAGTTGACTATTCATGTAGTTCCATTCTAGCTTATAAGAGGTGGCCTTTATAATCTTGGGTAGGATAAAATGTTACATTGTTATGTCATGTAGTATGATCACAATGAGGTTCTTAGGTAAGTTCATGAAGGTGTTTCTAGGGGATAATATATTGGTTAAGCTACAACATGGAATGTCTTTTAAATTGGCTTATGGTGGTCTACCTTGTTTAAAGATGTTAAATCTTTCACATGCCAGTGTGACATTTGCCAACACATGGGTAAGTTAAACACAAAATATGCTATGACCCTTCATCCTATCTTAGCATATGAACCTTTTGAAAAGTGAGCTATTGACTTTATTATCCCCATCAATCCATTAGGGAGGCATAACAACATGCACTATATTATCACTGCTACTAATTATCTTACTCATTGGGCTAAAGCTACACCAACTGTATCTTGTACCACTACCATTATTTTAAGGTTTATCTAGGAGAATATCATTACACATTTTTGGATGTCTATAAAGTCTATCTAGTGATTGAAGAACCCATTTCCTTAATGATACCATCTATATCCTCTTAGCTAAATTCATGATCATGCACCATAAGACTACACCTTATCAACCAAATGTATAGTTAAGGCTTTTAACAAGATCTTGGTTAATACCTTGACTAAGATATGTAATATTAAATACACTGACTAAGATGCTTTTATTTCTACAATGTTGTGGGAATATCATACTGCTTATAAATGATTGAATAAGAGCACACTGTTTAATTTGTATTTAGTATTGAAGTCATTTTTTAATTTAAATTCCTTGTCCCTTATCTTTGAATTTCACACATTTTTAAATTAGATGATGAAGAGTCATTAAAAGTGAACCTAGATGCTTTGTTTTATCTAGATGAGACCCAATTTGTCAAACATTAGAGTCAAGGAGTGGAGTAAAACAAATAAAAGGCCTAACACAATCACCATTTTAATAACAAAACTTTTATTCTAGGCATGAAGGTTTTGGTATATGACTCTATGTTTATGCGCCACTCAAGAAAGCTTCATGTCCACTAGGGTGGCCCATTCATTACTCATAGTATATATCCCATCGATGTGTGCATATTGAAGCATTTATATGGACAAGTCCATCCCATCCATTGTAATAATAGTTAATTACATCCCTACTATTCTAAATGGTCTTCCATCTTTTAATAATAAGGTGTATGCCACTAGGTTAGTATAGTATTTTTATTGTTTTCAATAAAACATGGAACTAGTTGTGTAGACTTTAGTAGTATAGGTTCAACACTTTTTTATTTATATTTTTATTTATTTATAATATTTTTCAAGACCACAAATAACCTCTAATATGGGGTAAGAACGGTAAAATAAATAGAACCTATAATATCAAAGGAAATGGTGAATGGGAATGCATGCAAGAGTAAGGGTACATAAGGGGAAGTGTGTAAGAACAAAAGGTTACACAAGATATTGTGCATAAACACTAAGCTAAGTCAAGGTAAATAAGTGAGCTTCTCACCTTTGGAATGGAAAATTTATTAATTATTTATAGTCATCATGCACTTTGATAAAAGTGTGAGATGGGACATGTATTTAATACAAGGAGAGAAGTGGTAATGGCAAGTGTGCCAAGTATGAATCAGAGAAATATTGTTACAACCTTAATTTCATGAAGTGATGGAAGAGGTAGTGGGGAATTAAATTTGATTTAGACCATAAAGTATATAAAAAGTTAAACATAGATCATTTCACATTTTACTATTATGACATTCACAAAATTACAGAGCTAAAGGAGCATTGTTGAGCTAATAAAAGAGTGTTTTTAAGTTTCCAAATAAGTGAAAATCAAGTTTTTATGACTATTTTGATCATCAAGGAGTGATGTAGTTGTTATAAATGGGTAGATCATTAAAAGGGTGATTGAAAAAGTGTAAGTTAATAGAGTTTTAGGTTATAGAGGTTAACACCTACCATTAGAGGGTGTTGAAGAAGGATATTTGAGTGAGTTATCAAAGTAACCACTTATTATTTTGGAAGGATCAAATGGTTACACCTCAACCTTCAAGATCCTATAAGGTTGGTGAAGACAACTAAAAATGCTCAACATAGAGAGATTTTACCTATGATATCATAGGATGAGCAATTAGAGAATGTGGGTGTTTAACTAGTTTTGATTAGGGAGGAAGTGCTTAAATAATCCAACACGTGTGTGAAGGAATTATCATAGATGGTAAAGGAAAAGGAGAACAAAAAATCAAAAATAACATGTTAGGTTAAGAAGAAGGATGTCATTCCACCTCTACCCCCACTATTATTAGATGAAATACAATACCTTAAGGTAGTTTTATGCATAGAGAATTGGGTGTTGAATATACCCACTTATAACATGTTTGATTATAATCATTACCAGCCTAGAAATGAAGTAGAATTATAGCACAATTATCATGTAGAGTTATAAAAATAAGGAATGAGATAGTATATGACTTGATTATTTTCAATAATATTAATGATGTTGGACTATTTTACTTGCTTAATCTTCCATATTTTGGGAAACTAGTAGAAGTGGTCAAGTTTTTTATTTCTCGAGTACATGAAGGTTATTTATGCTTTACTAGGCACCATATATGGATTACACCAAACACGATATGAAAATTAATAGGGTTTAAATGCTTAAGGGTGGATATTTATTATGACTTAGAGGACCAAGATGAGATTAAAAATATTGTAATGGTTCTTGAGTATAGAAAATAAGGCCATGTTATGCATATTAAAAGTCTTTAAGATCCCACCCTTCGATTGGACATATGCATCATCATGACCAAAGTTTGAGGAATTGATATATGGAAAGAGGTGGACATGTCCCATATTTATGTTTCCCATAAAGTTACCTTGGGAGTGAATTACAACTAGGCACAATACTTCACTAATAAGAATATCATGAATGCAAAAAAAGCCCACCACCTATCAAACCAAAATTTTGCATGGGGTGATTTCCTTTTATTACTAGTTTTTTATGAGATTGGTGTACCTTATTACACCACTAGATAATTTAAATTGGTGTACCTAATTACACCACTAGATAATTTAAATGAGTGTACCCTCCTAAGCACAAGTCCCCTATAGAGAAGTTTAAAGCATTTACTTACCCTGTCATAATAATTCCCTCCCACAAGATAAAAATGAAAGTATGGTATGATGGGAAGAAGGAATCCTTTTGGAATAAGTGGCACATTCCAAAGAACTTACTTTAATAGGTCAAGGGCTAAGTAAAGTTTTTATTAAATCAAAACTATTCCTTAGCATGGATCTAGATGGTTCCATCTAGATAATTGTTTGGATGGCTGAAATCACCATATGCCTTCACTACTTGGTACTTTATGAACATCATCAATAGAATATATGATGCCTTCCTAGTGAACATTATTTCTAATAAGATAGATTTGGAGACTCACAATCTCCACCAATTGTACATAAACCCCAATAATAAGGAATACTAGGAAAGGTTGAAGTCAAATAAAACTAACATTAAGGTCTAACAGATTTTAGTTGGAAATTAAATTCATTATTTATTTTACATTTTGAAACTAAGGAAGAAATAATCATGGATAATGGAATATGATAAGGAGACAATCCCACCTCCACTAATGATAAAAAGGAAGAACAAGAAGAATTTAGTGCATGATGCCAATCCCATCACCTAACCAAAGCATGCAAAGTAATAAAGGACTAACCCATAACCACCTAAGGAAACTTTTCCAGTAAGTCAACTTGAAGGCCTAGAAATAACATATAAACTATTCATTTGGAACATAATACATTGGAACCTAAGGATGATGAATTAGATGAGAAGATAAAAATTTAGAAGGAGGCACCATAAGAATAAATTATTATAGAAAAATATAAATAAGTTACTCCAGACCCAAAAAGACACCTTCACCAGTACAACATGAAGAAACCACCCTAAAGGAGGTAAAACTAGAAACTGAAGATATCACTGGTGAACAAAAGTATAGTTTTGATATGGCCTTGTAAATGAGTGAGTTTGATATGATTGCTAGATACTAGAGTGAAGATGCAAATGTCAAGATACTAAAGAAATATCCCTCTAAGTGGAAACTATTAGTTTATGATTATATCTAGAAGAGGCTATAGAAAACTGATTCAACTAAGACCTTACGTGATTAATATTAGAGAGGAGTTCCAAATAATTACTTGTTTATATTCTCACAATTTTCACCAGAGGATGCATCTAAAAAGACTCATTAGGATTTGTCACTCTCCCTTGATATTTATAATGAATAATTATATTTTGAAATGCCATCATATATACAAGTATTAGAACCAATAATGGTAAAACTTCTATATACCATATGGGTAGATCCCCAGATGTTTACTACAACATAGGCTAGTATGACACTTTTAAAATTGACACATGAGGTGAATAGATAGAATGCCTTATCTGAGTTTGAACTCTGACTACTCCAAGAGAATAGATTAAGTTGTTCTTTATCATAATGATTTCACCATGAGAATGAAACTTGAAGCATAACTGGTTGAGTTCAAATGCTAGTTAAAAATTGAGACAAAAACCAAGGTTAAAACATTGAAATTATACAAAATAGTTTTTAGCCAAGAACTAGCTCTTGTGGATGAGAATCCCATTTTTGGTGAGACAATAGATAAATTAGAGACCTTGTTAGATCTTTTGTTGAAGCAATGTATTCACCATCCTAGCCCCAAAATGATCAAACTTAGGAAATAAAATAATTCACTAAAGTCATAAAGGTATGCAAAATATTATTTAGTAGAGTTGGAGACATGATTCCCATCTTGTATGGAGTTTTTAAAAATATGGTGAAACTCAATTTTTTTTTGGAAACTAGGCTACAGGCAAATGAACTTCAGTGATAATAGCTATCAAATATCACCTTAGTAATAAAAGACCGCATATAGTTTGTCAAAGCATTCAAGGATGTGGAGGCTATGGAAAATAAGTTTAGCACTCACCATTAGAATATAAATAAAAAATTCATAATGCTCTAAGGATAGGTTGTAACTAAAGTCACCTCACTTAAAAGTGTTCATAAGGATGTTTCCACATCACTTGATCATTTGGTCAATAAAGCAAGTGAATGTCTTGAATATCCTAAGGAGATGAACAAGCTTAAAGCAATGGTAGATGAAATCACATCCATGATGTAGAATATATTAAACCATTAAAAGGGCATGAAAAATCAAATTGAGAAGATAAGACCTGAGTTTCTAGTAGATATTGAGAATAATTCTTAGTTTGGGATGGACTAATGGCTTAGTGTAGGATGATGTTGGTACCCAATTTTGGATAAGTACTTTTTAGAAATAACTGGCATAGAGAAGCATGGTGTGAAAGGCCATGGCATGGAGTACCATAGCATAGGAGTCAATGGCATAGAAGGATCAATTCTCATGGATAAAATATGCATGTTAAATGGAGAACATGAGAATGAAAGACTCAAAAATTAGCAAAAGACTTTGGGAATGCACAAGAAGGTGAGACGATTATGGAGTGGTTTATAGGGATGGAAGAAAGGACTAAGTCAAGCATGAATCCAGCACTCAAGATGATAGGCACTCAAAATAAATGATCCAACATCAAGAGAAATATAGGGTTAGAAAGGCTTGGGTCCATATGAACTTAATGTGAAAGATTACCACTTATCAAATGTATTGATGATCATTGGCTAGTCATATGGATTTTAATAACTTTTATAGCTACTTGATCAGGTATAACCATGTATAAATACCCCCATGTTGTACTTTGTAATATTTTTATTTAGTTGGATGTTATTGATAGAGTTTATATAATTTGGTTATATTATAACTCTAGATCACTGTATGCTTTGAGACCACTTATGAATATGATGAATGAATCCTATCTTGGCATAATATTATTGTTTAGTTATATATGGGATTGATGTTATCTGCTATTATTTATGTTCTTTTTTATTTTTTATCATTGAGTAATGAAGTGAGATAATTTAGATATAGAATAAATAATGATTTTAGTGTTAAGTATGTATTTGAACACCCTTGTCCAAGAAGCTGGATAAACACATCCTCACACAACAAAACCAATGAGAATTGGTCCCACATTATATGCTTCAAGTGAGTGTGTGAGAACTTGTTCTTGTGTGCAACATCAACATGATATCATGTTGAACTCTTATTCAGTTAGGTGTGTGCCTAGGGGAATTCATGCCCATGTAAAGGAAAATAATACTAATAAGTTATTTGGATAAGGATTAATTCTTTCGCATATATCACCCACTCTATGTCCATAGCCTCTCCACAAGGAATAATCATTGTTGATGAATGAGCTCATGTCTCCCCAAAAAACATGCCAAACTAATTAGTTTACAATAAAACCATTTATATTTTGAGGTCATTTACTTTGGCCAAAGAGGTGAGCCCAACTAATGATCACTTTGACTTATGGAGCATGTGATGCATCAAATAATTGTCAATCTAGAGATTGTTCAAAAAAAATCCAAAGTGTCTTGTATGCACCCATCCACAAGATATAACCAAATATAACATATCTATTTAGTAGGAAAAGGAAATAAATTAAAATATAAACCTATTCTAATCCTATCCAACCTATGGATGTCTCCAACCTATGCAACCACGGGGCCCTTGTTATATAAGAAGGAGATCATCTTGCCCTCCTCAATCTATAGATAATAGCAAGAACAATTTGAAATAGAAATTATGAAATAATATTATTATTAAATATGGAAAAAAATTAAGTATCTCTAGTCTCTCTGCATACAAAATTCCTTATAGATTATACAACAACTAATATGAAAGTGGGATTTCCTAGTTCTAAATTTTTTTGTTCGTAACAACTTTACCCAAATCTTATCTTGAAATCCAACCAAATTAATTCAAAATCAACCTCAACTAATTTAGATATTATGAAATATAAGATAACCAATTTGGTTCATAATAACTCTAACCAAACTAACTTAGTTAGATAATAATAACTAATTTAGATTTAATTATATAATTTAATATTTGGTGATTATTATTATTATTATTATTATTATTATTATTATTATTATTATTATTATTATTATAGTAGATACTTATATAAATTCAACTTTACTATAATTTTTATGGGTTAATAAGCCTTATATAGCCTTTTTCTAGTTGCTAAGGATTATTTTTCAATGGTTAAAGACTATTGGTCTAGTGGCTATAAACTATTATAGTGACAATGCATTGTGTTGTAGTGGCTATAAGAAATTGTTGTAGTGGCTATGAAAACATAGAATCTAATAATTGGAAAACATTGTTAGAGAAATTAATATCTAAGTGGTAATTATAAACCCTTAGCTTACATTGGTAATTAATTAATTAAATAATAATATATTATTTATTAACATGAGGTGGAAACCTAGTGAAAATAAATAATATAATTATGGTTATTTAATACTTACCAAACGCTTTAATTAATTAGATTTATTAGGATGGACGGACCTATTATTTTTTAAATGGTGATCTCCCTTGGTATTTAACTATAAATAGGGTTTTACCCCTATTGTGAAATCATATATTCAAATATGAAATTAATTTATCATATTCAACCTATGAAACTTGTGAAGGCTTATTTGAAGAAGTGAGAAGGGAAGGATTTGTATTGGGGTATGGAGTTTCTCAATAAATTTAATATCATATTTTGGTGGGTTTTTTACTTTTTTGAGGTTTTCCCATGGTAACTCTGTGTCACACTATTCATTTGATCTGTGCTCCCTATGTTTTTCTATTCATTTACACTTTTAGATCTCCTATGTGAATCATATATATATATATATATATATATATATATATATATATATATAAGATATTTTCTTGGTATCATAACGTATGAAGTGTATAAGCTTGGTAAGGAAATTATATTGAATTAAATATTAATATTTGATATATTAATTTATTCAAATATATTTTATTCAAATCTTGGGATGCCATTGGCCTGGCACGGCTTTAGAGAGGAAGAAATGTGTTTGATTCTAGAAGGAAACCATTTCTAGTGAATTAGGCATCCTACATTTAAAACAAACCAATCCAAAAAACATTCAAATGAAGAAATATTTTTTTATTCCTTCCTTCATCCATGTGGCATAGGTGTACAACCCATGCTTGGTGAATAAATTCAAAAATATTTTTTTCTCAATCATTTTCAGCTTCGGTTGTTCCTAAATAGCAATCTTATGCATATTTATGGAGGTTGAGATTTTTTTCAAAGACTGAGAAGCCTTTCTCAAGAACCTAGAATTTTTTCTCTATTTTGTCTGAAATTATGCAACCTGGAAGCTTGGAAAAATTCATTTCTCATCCAAAATTCAATTTCTATGTTTCTTTCATCTTCATTAAGAAAAATCAAGAGGATTGGAAAAATTTAGAGGTCTATGAAGGCCTATTCATTTTTATTTGAGCTTATATTCCTCCCTTTGAGTGCCAAAAATATCAATCTACATGTATGAATTTCATTATATAGTTTGAAATATTATTTAAAAAATAATTTATTTTTAATTCAAAATTTACCATGCTAGCCATCTGTGGGTCTCACTTTGAAGATAACCAATTTTAAAATAAATTAAAACAAAAAATATTTATTTACTATTTGTTTTAAATGCATAGTAAATATTTATTTATATATTTTTATTATTAAAAATTAGATAAAGGGTATAAATATAACATATTGCACATTAAATAATAACATAATTGTTAGATGTACTAGTGGACCTTATTTTGATAAAAACCCATAGTTTGGGTGGTCCGGTGTTCAAAACACCTAAAATCATTTTCTATTTTTGAATTTTATCAAATTTAATTTAATTTTAATTCTATTTTTTGGTGTTCTTGCAAAAAAATTTCATGTGTTTAAAACCCTAGTTAACTTACCAACCTTTATTTGAATTTCAACCTATTGAATGTTTTAAAAGCATAATCATGTAACTAATCAATATCTAAGTTTTGAAACCTTTCAGGCACATATATGTGGTCCATTATGTGTTTTGAAAATACCTATTAATTTTTTTGTAACTTTTTAAATAATAGTGTCTAGGTGGTTGATATGAGTGTGACTCTTTAGACACCTAGTTTTGTGTAATTCTAAATCAATTTTTTGCATTATTTGAATTCTACATTATGTAATTAAAGTATAGTTTCACTTGTGATTTAATTTATTTTAAAAAATATATAAAACTCATTAAAAAGGTTATTTTATTAAAATTATTCTTACATTAGTGTATTTTTGTAGCATTTGTGATACCCTAGTTTGTCATAATATTTAATAATTTTTTGCTTTGTCTAGTATTAAATTGAATTATTATTATTATTTTACATTTTTAAATTTTTTTTTACTATCAAATTAATTTAAAATTCACACTAAAAGGTTTAATTTTAAGCATTTTATTATTTTCATGTTTAAATGGAAGCTATGGCTTCACCTCATTTTTCCTTACATAAATATCAAACGCTTAATGTAAATAATTATAATATATGTAAAATTAATGTTAAAGACAAATTTATGGCCCAAAAGTTTTGGAATATTATTTTTGAGACTGAAAAAGCCCATCCTAAATGACATGTGACCCTTGAGCTTACCAATACATTTCAACAAAAATTATAGGAAGCTATGCCCATTATCTTACAAAGTGTTAAGGATGAATTAATTATCCATATTGGTAATCAAGATTATTATATCAACTCTTGAAAACTCCTTAAATACATGCATGAGGGAACTCATCTCTTGGAGTCTATTAAGTTAATCTTTGAATCGCTAACTACACCTATAATAGGTGATGGGAAGGTTCTGAATTTGTTTACTAAAATTAAAAACTTTAAAACTCAGTTGTATGGATGTAATTGTAATTTGATTGAGGATAAATTTATATATTTTATTATTCAATTAAATATTCATGAAAATTTAGAAATTTCATTTCAATTTTATTCCAAGTATCAAATTAAACAATATATCCCTGACCTTACCACCTTGTCTGCTCTTCTAATTCAAAAAGAGCAAGTTATGATCAATTTTGATTCTAAACAGAACGACATTAAGGAATTTCTCACCTTAAATAATATTTTTGATAACATTAAAAACTAGAAATCTAACTCTAATTTTATTAAAGGCAAATACGGGAATAATAAACCTAGTAATACGAATCATAGATCTAAGTTTAATGGAAATTGAAGTTTCTGTGGTAAATTTGGTCATAGGATGGAAATATGTTATAAAAACAAGGATAAAATTAAAAATCAATCTTCTAAAATTAATAAAGGGAAGAATTCTAATCAGAACAAGTAGAAGAATCAAAACCCTAATCATAATAATAATCAGGATTCAAATATTATTACTTTGTATGCTACTTTATGTGTTTCAAAAACAATGAGTGGATTTTAGATAGAAATTAATTACACCATATGACATGATTATTTGATATTTTTTGTGAATTTAGATATATCTTTGAAATAATTTACTTGGGAGATAATTCTTTTTAAGAAGCAACTAAACAGTGAAAAGTAATGTTTTAAAATGTTATTATACACGATGTTTTCTATGTACCTAAGATTAAAAATGATTTTTTATCTTTTTCTCAACTTACACATGATAATTTAATTTTAACATTTCTTAAAGATAGCTTGTCCATTATAAATCTATCTAGTTCCTTGGTTGTTTAAGGTGTTCAAAATAATGGTTTATATATTTTCTCCTTCTTTTGCATGCTTTATCTCATCACATAGTAATAATGAATCTCAATTATGGCATGAAATATTATGACATGTTAATTTTATAATTTTACATGATATGTCTACAAATAATCTTATTGTTGGACTTCCTTCTATCTCCTCTCATCATGAAACTTGTGAGAGTTGTGTTGACAAGTTTGACCTCAAAAGTTAAACTGTCACCCTTACAACTTGAAACTTTGATCAATATGCTTATTTACCCTATGAATCATAGTGTTTATCTTGTTATGTCCTTTTAATTTCATTTGAAACATTAGTTAACATACTTTATAGTAAATTTGATGAGTTTAAGGTTTTGTTCATCATAGTTATGTGTATGTCTAGTCACTCTATGACTTGTTTCAATGAATTTCAAGTGATATAAGGAGTTTAGGATGTATTTATAGGTCTCATATCATGTGATAAGTTCATTACATGATATAAAAAGGATCTAAATGGTTGGTGTTATTCTTTGCTAACCTCATTACCTACTTGGTTGCATTTTGGACCACTTTATGGCTTGAAAAGTAGGTTTTCAAGATAATGGTGGTCCAGTACTAGAATAAGCTCATTATGTACCTATTTAAACATGAAAAGGTCTAATTAACATATTTTTTAGTAGTTTCATTAGATTATTTAAGTGTTCATAGTAGTTTTAGCACTAAAAAGGGCTCTTTTGAGGCTATCCATATAAGTTTTAAAGGTAAAATTGACTTATAGGCATATTAAATAATTAATTTATTCTATTAAAGGTTAAATCCATGGTTTTTAATGTTTTTTAGGTGACAAAATGTAGAAGACCTATTTATCTCTCCTATAGGCTTCTTTAGTAACTCAAGGAAGGCCATCAATTTTTGCTTAGTATGGCTAGGAGAGAGAGAGTTAGGTACAAAGATATTTGGAAATGATAGGGACCCTAATGACCTTAAACTTAGTGGTATTGATTTTTATATTCATTTCCCCATCTTTAAGAATAATTTTTATGAGTATAAAGGGGTCATTATGTCCTAGTCATCTAGACAGATTTTAGATTTGCTTATGTTTATTCACTTTAGAAATCAATGGATAAAAATGGTTATGGTGGGGTGATTTTGAGGTCAAACAAGAATTTTTCATGTTGGAGTCATTAGGCAGTTTTTTTTATAAGGGGTCTTTTGGTAGGAAACTATTTGCCTATGTTGATTGTCAAATTTAGCAGCTTGAAAGCATGTTTGATCTAGTAACTGATTGTTTTCATCTTTAAAGGTTTATCAAATTAGTTTTTTATTCATGAAACATATGTTAATTTAAAAAATTCATATACCTCCAGCTTGAAGAATGGTTTATTTGATATAGCTATAGTGAGAGGGTCTTTAGCAAGGTTTAGTCATAAAGTCATCAGTTCCTATTGTTGTTATCATATAAATGGAAACATGAAGATAAAGTGTTTTATATAGGAGTTTGTATTAGTTTAATATTACTATTATGAATATTAAAGGTGACAAGTAGTATTAAAAATATAAAAATATCCAATTAAGGCCTTGTATGCTTAAATGACATAGTCAAACCTGTGTTTCATGATCAAAAATGGTTTGTGATGGATTGTGTGCACTTGGAGTTAAACTATGAAGGTGTAAAGTGGGTTTTTAAAGGTTATATAATCCATTTTATGGATGAGTATGTTTATTATTCCACAAAGGAACAAATTAAGATCATTAAAGAGGACTTTGAGACACATTGTAGTAGTTTTAAAGGTTTTTTAGCAGTATTTAAGGTAATATGTCATTTTTGATTGCATGATAATCAAGCATTTGAATAGGAGTTGATGATTAGACAAGAATTAAAGGTTAATTTTATTCAATGATAATATTTATATACATTTTTCATGTGATTCAACTTCATTGTTCCTCCCTCTATCCATATAAAGGCCAAAGGGACCAAATAACCCTTACAATTGTACTTAGAACCATTATGATGCATTCATGCCTATTAAGAGCATGATGTTTAATGAGGTGTATTAGGAGGTTATATTGAGTGATAAAAAATGTGTGAAACCAAAAATAATCCAAATAATTTCATAAAGAATGATCCAAGCATGACTCATTTGAACCTTGCATATATAGTCATATAACCTAGAGGCCTACCTACCTTGTTTAATGAAGATGATTATTTAGAGTGAGGAAAAGGAGTGTGAGGGAAGGAAATAAAATTGGAAATTATCCTCTTGTGAAATTATAACTCTCCTAAGATACTCAAAATTAATGTCAAAAGATAATATTTGAAGATGTATCTAGGCTTGGTAGGTTGAATGTTTACACACAGTCTTATGTGCAAGGTTATAGTGATGGGTAAAACTAGGAAGGTGAATAATATTAAGGTCCCTAAATAATTTTATATAACCTAAATAAAATATATACCTTAAAAAAATTAAAATTAAATCATATTTTAGATATGTAGTTGTATGTTTTAAATCAAGAAGATTCTTGACAAGATCGGTTATAATATTCAATGAACCTCATATAGGCATCTGTGTAAGCATTGAAATAACATGTACTAATGGGTAAATAATGGGGTCCAAAATGTCTCAATCAGGTTAATTAATTATTTTAAAATTAACATATATGTTTATAATATCATATAATGAACTAAACTAAACAAATACATGTTTGACCCCAATCAAGAGATATAGTAACAATTATAGTCAAGTTACTTAACATACACTTACGATCAAGAAGCCTTTAGTATGAATAGAGAAAGAAGTTGATTATAAAAATATTTTAGATGTATTATGGATTCATAATGTGGATAATTTGGTAGTCTATACAAGTTTTGAAATCTAATAAGTTATTAAATATCCTTTCTAGGCCTTAACAGTCAATAAGACATCTACAAGCCTGTACAGGGAAGACATGAAGGTTACATGTCCCAAGTAGGTTTGAGATTAACTAAATTATATATTGAAGTCTTGAGTAGTTTAATGGGTCATGGTGAAGATAATTTATGGTCCCTACCCTTGGATAAACTTAAAACTCAACAAAAATTCCCCAATTACACCCTCAAGCCTAATAAGAATGTTTAAGCATGTTTATGGAAGATTGACATTTTGTAAAAATGGGACTTGGAATTGAAGTAAAAAGTGTCATAATAGGTTTACAAAAAACATAAATATACTTATAAATAATTCAAACCCATAGTAATTATGAGGAAATGGATTGATTAGGACCTTCAGGATCAATTTAGCTAGTTTGTTCTTAAACCCTCATGATAAGTAATTCAAGTTGTAGATCCTTTTTGAAAAAAAATATTCATTATTCTCATATAATATCATATAAATTAATATTATATGGTTTATTATACCTATTTAATATAACTCTATCTAATGGTTAAATTTTGGAAAGGTTTCTTAAGCCTAAGACCCTTTCTTGACTTTCTCACATAATTAACTCTACCTAAGAAGCTAAATTGTAGAGCTTAAAAATCCTTAGAGAAAATAAATAGTTTAAAATGGATGTTATAGGTATTAAATTTGTTTTCATAAATTAGTTACATGGTATTAATTCATGGGTTCAAGGCCTATATAGTATGAACTATCACTAAGGAAAACTAGACATTTGAAACCTTGTTTTGTTTGTGAAGAGCTTAAGGAGGTCATTGATTTTTTATCATAACTATAAGGAGTTTATGCATGATGATATATGGTAATTATAGGTTTTATATATGTCCCATGGCTTCCACATCCTATCATTTTTTATTGGAATGGACTCTTGTCCTTTATGAATCATTGTTAAGACCTCATACCTCTTTAAACACTTCCTAAACCCCACATAATGACCCGATGGAAGATAAATGAATTAAAATGAATTGTTTTGATAATAAAATTACCTTAATTTAATTCAAAACTATCATAATATCCATTTCAAGATACTAGTTGACATGTGTAGTATAGTACCACATAAAATAAGGCTACTTTTATAGTTGAAGGCTTGTGTTTGAAGGTATAACGTATGTAATTATCTCTAAACAAAGTGAAGGGGCATATAAGGAATTAAAAGAGTTTATATGATCATTAAAACACTTATACAAGTCTATCAAAATGTTATACCATCTCTGCAAGTTGGCCAGTTGGTCAAAAGTGAAAAAAAAACCTAGTTTGGCAAGCCAAGAAGCCTAGATGAAGGCTTATGAGTACAATAAGAGACCTAAATCTAAAGGAATGAGTTATATAATGGTTTTAAAGGTATAAAAAATTCATTTAAAAGTATTATAAATTTAAATTTTCATGAAGAAACACTCAAACTACCTCTCAATCATGCACAAGCACATGGGCTTGCCAATAGCCATTTTTTGCCCAACTACACAAGGCCTTAAAACTTGTAATTTGACATGTAGCATGGTATTAGGCTAGGTAAAGTTAATAATTTTTTTTTGGAGGTTTCACATGTGTGGGAGGATTTTGGAGTAAGATCTCTATTTCTAGGCCTAGGAGGCCTAATTAGGCCTAATTAGATAGAGAAAATGAGCTAAAAAGAACACTTCCACTTAGAGTTAGGTCCTAAAACTTATCATGGAGATGTAAGGGGATGCTAGGTCCTCAAATATGTGCTTATTTATATAGTATAGTTAGTATACTAGGTCTATAAGTATATTTTTTTATGTATTATATAATTTTGAGAATCCATCCATGGAGGGAGAATGTTTTATAAAGACAAATCTAAGTTTTCTCCTTTATACACCATAATGTAAGAGAAAGAGTTCAAGGGATAAACCAACCAAATAAATGCATAGAAAATATTCAAAAACATCTTTCAATATTACTTCTCACCTTCCACAGTATGTGGAGGATAATAACAAGTCAAAATTTAGTTACAAATAACATTCAAAAGGCTGAAAGAGTCTAAATAATCAATAAAGAGACCTTTTCTTCTCTTACACCAAACCAAGGAGAGAAAGTCAAAGATGATTCAATGAGTCTTATAACAACCTTTTCAAGGTGTAAAAACCTCATAAATGGATTAGGAGAAGGTTTTAATGGTGTCACATCCTGATTTCTCTCTAAGTTGAATAAACTATTTGATCCATGGATTATTATGGTTGATTAGTTGATTAAGCTTTATGACATATGTTGATTATGAGACAGTTATGTAATACCTAATTTACATGATTATTTTGATATGAGTTGACATTAAATTTTTTTATTATGTACATTATAATCATGTTTTTTAATTATACAACATTATTTTATGGATATAATTATGTTTTGAGATAATTACATTCATTGTTATGAGGTGTATGTAGGATATATTCTTACCTCAGAGTGTGATGAAGGGAGAGTATCATCGGAGAAGGTGGTTTAAATGGAGACATTAGGTGATGATAGATAATGAACCCAAAAACCCATGCACACACCACATTATTATTTCATGTTGTGTGATTAATTATTGGAACAGGTATTTGTAGTATGATTTATTTTTTGTTTCAATGATTATTGTGATATTTTATGTTCTTAGATCATTTTTTATGTTTACATGAATATTTATAATCATGTTTATTTGTTTGAATGATTTCACTAATTTTATGTTTGTATGTAGTTTAGGTTGTATGATGTAATTTCCTGGTTGAATGAATGAATATGTATATGTTTTTACTTACCTTACTACTTTATTGGGTATGGTTATGTAGTATAGTGATTTGATATTATGTATGCAATGATTTAATAAGTATAGATGGATTCCATTAGTGTTATTTGATCTATAAGATTAAGATAACAATAATAATTAGAAGATTATTATTATAATATATGTATATCCTAATGTCAAAAAGATATCTATAACATTGATTGAAAATATCATTGTATTTGATTTAATGTTTGATCAAGGTTTAATATTCATAATATATTATACAATGAATATAATTTTAATTGATTAAGGTAAATCATTATGTTTGTAAAGTGTGTTTTTTGGATGACTTGGTAACATTAGATAATAGTCTTTTTAATACATATTTTTATTACCCATGTTATATAATTGATATGTAAAATGAGTAGTCGATAGTTGACTTTGCATGGAATAACATGATTATTGACTAGTCGATATTGACTTTGCATGGAATAAATGTTGGTTATTGTGAATTTTTATTTATTTGGTTTGGATAGTCAATTTTGTGAAGTTGATGAGGGAATCATGTTAGTTCAATGCCATACATATTTTATAAAGGATATGAAATGATTATTTTAATTATTTAAAGGAAGTTTCAAGATGATTAGGGTTACTAATCAATCATTAACTCTGATTAAAATGATCATTTTGCAAAAATAATGATGGATTTGGATGTGATTACATGGTGGTAGACTGTAGCATACTGGATTTCTATTTAGTTATTTTTGCATGGATATATTTTTGATCACTTGGGTCTTCCATTAATGGGGGATAAGGTGGTGGTGAGTAAGTGGATGGAGAAGAATGAAATAAAATGAGAAAAGGTTGTGAGGCATGATATGGTGCATGGCATATATGTTGGAAATATTGTCATTGATGTCAAAGGTCTAACATTATTGATGACAAAGGCCCCATCGCATTTAATGTCTAAAGGTGTTTTTAATGATCATATCTTGGATAAAGTGTGTTAATATTAATGAATATATTTTTGGTTGCATAAAGTCAAAATAAGGTCCATAAAGAAGTCAAAGAGTCATGAGATAAAGACAAAATAGGGAAAGGATGAATTTTCCCATGAAGAGTCACTAGATAAAGACAAAAGAGGGAAAGGACATGTTTTCCCATGAAGGGTCACCTTGAGGAATTCAAAGGGTCATTTAAGACAAGTTTGGTGCCATTTTCCATGAGGATTGAAGGGTCACAAAGGGTGAATGAAAAAGGTCATTTGGAAAGATATAATAGGAGCCTTGGGAAGCCATTTGATATATGTACAAGAGTGAATGGTTTTATTTAGCTGAGAAGAGTAGAAGAGAGAAGAGAAGAGATATAGTAGTGTGTTATCATTTGTTGAGAAAAGAAACATTGAGAGATAGTTGATTTTTATACACAAGAGGGGTTGGTGCTCCTATGGGTTGGTGCTCAACAAAGGAGTTGGTGTCCCTACAAGCTAGTTCTTTCAAAAATTTTAATTTGAGTTGGTGTTCATTCATATGCTTGAGATTTTTCTTCATGGTTTTCCCCACATTTGGTTTCCATGTAAAAATCTAGTCTCTCTCTCTCTCTCTCTCTCGTGTGGTGCATGTTATTGTTTCAATTTTATTACATATATTGAATATATGGTTAAGTGGAGTTTGATTAAGTAAATTTTTTATAAGATATATGACATACTGATTCACCCCCCCTCTTAGTACATCCTATGCTTAAAAATTGGTATCAGAGTTGGTTCTTTAGGAAAGAGTTTAACAGCTTGAAGGTAGATCAGGGAAAGCACGATGGTCAGAGCACAAGAAGGTTATTCTAGAAATAAGGCACCTTTGTTTGATGGGATAAATTATTAATTTTGGAGCATAAGGATGAGGAATTACTTGATGGCCCTTGGATTCAACATTTGGCAAGCAATGATAGATGCATAGGAAGAGCCACAAACACTTGTAACTACTCCCAAAAATAAGAAGGAAAATAAAAATAATTCTAAAGCTTTAAATGTTATTTTATGTGGTTTATGTGAATCAGAACTTGTTAAAGTTATGTAATGTAAATATGATCATGAGACTTGGGTAAAGCTTGAGAAAATTTACAAAGGTGATGGAAAGGTTCAACAAGCTAAGCTCTAGAATTTTAGAAGATAGTTTGAAAGTTTGAAGAACGAAGTGGAATAAATTATATAAGGTTATCTTTTATGGGTTGATCAAATAGTTAATCAAATTCAAGGTCTTGGAGAAAAGTTAGAAGAGTCAGTAGTGGTACAAAAGGTTTTGATATCTCTAGAATTGAGATATGATGTAAAGGTTTCTAAAATTGAGGAGATGAAGGATCTAGCCAAGCTAAAGATGGATGAACTACATGGTATTCTTACAGCATGAGATGTGGACTCAATAAAAGAAACCCTAAAAAAGGGAAGTTGATTTCAAAACATCTAAGAAAGACAAGGCCAAGATTCAAGAATTGAGTGACAACTCTAGTGATGAAGAAGATGACAATGAAGCTCGATTCATTTTCAATCCTAAAAAGGGCACAAGTAAATATCAAGGAAAGTTTTGATTTAAATGTTTTAAATGTGGTAAGAATGGACATTTTGCAAATCAGTGCCCAGATAATAATAATAGTGACAATGAAGAAAGAAAGTATACATACAAGAAAAACTTCAAGGGTAAATAGAAGAAGATATTTGAGAATAAGAATTTATAGTCTAAAGATATTAGCTCAGTAGAAGATAGTGGAGTTGGTGACTCAGATGAAGAAGAGAATCTATAGATGATCAAGAAGAATAATATGATGAAAGTGAGGATGAAGCCAAGGTGAATCTAGAAGGAAATATAATTTATGCCTTAGAAGAATTAAAATCTATTGAGAAGATGAATCAAAGATTGAAGCTCTAGATCAAGAAAAATGAAAAGTAGTCAAAGGAAATAATTGAAGATCTACAAGCACACATTGAAGAAGCTAAAAAGATTGAAGAAGATATAAAAACATAATTACAAAAAGTAATGGAAGAATGTGAAAGGCATGTTGTTGAAATTTCTTCTTTAAAAGAAGATATTGAGAAAACAAATAAAGCAACCAATGATTCAAAATTTGATAATAGCACTAACATGTTGAATAAGATATTAGAAAGTCAAATATTAATTCCAGATAAGATAGGTATCAGATTCAAAAGAGAGAAATGGGAGGCTACTAAATTTAATATAACCTCAAGACAAGGTTAACATATAAAAATAAAAGATATATGTTGAAGCCCTTACAAAAGAGGAAATGAAAAGGGAAAAAGTTAATAATGCAAAGGCCGGCTCAAACAAAGAAGGCTAGAAGGAATAAATATAAAAAAGACAACCAAGTCAAAGATACACAAACTAGAACATGTTTTATTTTCATGGTTATTATTTTTATTGTAATGGTTATGGTCATAAGAAGATAGATTATAGGAAAAGAGCTAATAATTTTAGAAACAATTAGAAGGGAACTCATGCAGAGTCAAGTAGAAGCAACAACTCTTTTTTCTCCTTTATAGGCTTTGATGAAGAGGCCATAATATGTTACAAGTGAAATAATTTAGAAACATATCCAAAAATTGTAGAAGCATGTTTGATTAAATAAATGACTAAAGTTTCAAGGCTCTATTAATCAATAAGAGAGTTCAGATAGATTCATGGTAGAAGAAACAACCTAAAGAGTCTATGTTAGTCCAGATAGATTTACATACAAGAAATGAAGAATAACCATGGTTAATTGACATTATATGTTTGAGGTACATGAAAAGAGACAAGAGCAGGTTCATAACTCTAAATAAGATCAATAGTGGAACAGTGAAATTTAGAGACAATACCACTACCACAATAGCCAAAAAAGGTACATTAAGTTTGGCTAATGGTAGAACTAATACTAAAATTTTTATGTATGTAGAAAGCCTTAATCATAATATGTTGAGTGTAAGTCAAATATGTGATCAATGACACACATTAAAGTTTTATGTAGAAGGTTATGAGATTAAAAGAAAATATTTAGATGAATTGATTGCAGATGCTCAGAGGACAGGCAAGAATTTATATTGTTATCATATATCTTCACAAAGGCACTACCAAATGACACTTTCAAGTATCTACAAATGAAGTTGGGATTAATTTCTTTTACTTCCTACCATTAAGGATCAACATCAGTTTAGGGGGAGCTAAGTCTTAGCTACAAGATAGACCCTTTGTCATTGATGTCAAAGGGCAAAAGTATAAAAAAAAGTATAGGAATAGGTATAGAATGCTACGATAAGGGGGAGTTACTATATGTTTTTTTAGTTGGTAGTATGTGTAGGTTGACATGTGTAGTACAGGGTTCAGGATGTGGTAGTTTTAGTTTGAGGTTGCCTTCAATGACAAAGGGGGGTGTTATTGAAAATATTTTCATTGATGTCAAAGGTCTAACATTATTAATGGAAAAGGCCCCATAACATTTAATGTATAAATGTGTTCTTAATGTTCATATCTTGGCTGATATGTGTTAATATTAATTAAATATTAATGAGTATATTTTTGGTTACATAAAGTCAAAAAAGAGTCCATGAAGAAGTCAAAGAGTCATGCTATAAAGACAAAAGATGTAATGGATGCATTTTCCCATGAAGAGTCACCTTGAGGAATTTGAAGAGTCACTAGATAAAGACAAAAGAGGGAAATGATGCATTTTCCCATGAAGGGTCACCTTGAGGAATTAGAAGGGTCATGTAAGAAAATTTTGGCACCATTTTCCATGAGGATTTAAGCTTCATAAAAGGTGAATCCCAAAGGTCATTTGGAAAGCTATAAAAGGAGGATTGGGAAACCATTTGATATATGTATAGAAGTGAATGGTTTTATCTAGCTAAGAAGAGTAGAAGAGAGAAGAGAAAATAGAAGATATATATTATTGTGTTATCATTTGTTGAGAAAAGAAACATTTAGAGATAGTTGTGTTTTATACACAAGAGGGGTTGGTACTCCTGTGGGTTGGTGCTCAAAAATAGTTGTTGTGTTGGTGCTCCTACAAGTTGGTGCTTTTAAAATTTGTAATTTGAGTTGGTGCTCATTCATATACTTGAGACTATTCTCCATGGTTTTTCACACATTGGGTTTCCACGTAAAAATATGGTGTATCTCTCTCTCTTGTGTGGTTCATGTTATTGTTTCAATTTTATTGCATATATTGAATGTATGGTTATGTGGAGTTTGATTAAGTAAACATTTTTAAAGATACATGATATAATAATTCACCCCCTCCCCCTCTCTGTATATCTTGTGTTTAACAATATAGAGAGTAGGAGATAGAATTAGAAGAAGGCTTTAATGAGTTAAGGAAAAAGAGTAATTCAACTTCCTTAACATTCATATATTCATAGTTTGATTTTTTACTTAAATTATTATGTTTAATGTTTGATCTATTTTGGAATTGAAATTGTTATATGGATTTTAATTTACTTAAATGTTATGAAAAATAATAAGGGTTGTATGTACAGCCCTATGGAAGGCTTTGCCTCCACAAAACCCTCTATCTAACCTAGGGTAACCTAGGGGAAATGGGTAGATCCATATAAAATTATCATGGTTATTTTAGGCTATGAATGAGCTCTATCTTAAAATCCTCTGCTCTATCTTAAAATCCTCTTTCAACTCAAAAACCTTTGTTTAATCATGGAATGATTATTCTTGATGGGTATATATGATTTGGCTTGAGGTAGTTGTTATCGAACCAATTAGGATATATATTCATTATGGTATTTAAAAATAAATATAATTGAAATTTAGGATCTACTGTGTTTAAACCTATTTAGATGTTGGGTTATTTATACATAATAAATTGTGTAGATACATATATGTATATGTATGTATAAACTTAGATTGAATTGATAATGTTTATAATATATACATTATCAGTTCAATCTGAGTCATAGTGCTTTGAAAGGAAATTATTTGAGTTAAAAATGACTAGTTGTAGGATATCCTTTAGATGAATTAAAAGTTTGGTTTTGAATGGTATTATTTTGCTTTGGTTTTCAAAATGAATGTTGTTTATTTTAAACTCTGGTCATGGTATTCATTATGGACTCTATTATGAAACTCATAACTAGAATATTTACTTGTATATGGATTTGGTAATAAATAGTTAATTCCATAATAGATATCTTGGGTATGGGTAGGTGGATGGGTGAATTGTTTGTTTGTGTACTTGGTTTTATGTATAGATTTATACATAAAGGTTAATGTGGATATGGTAGTGTTAATATTTCAATTGAATTTATTACATATTTAATACAAAAATATTTAGTTTGATTGTGAATTATGATTACATACTTAGATTAGACTATGATTTAACTAAGAGTTTGCATAATTAGTAACATGACTAGGAATGCATTTTTATATATGTATTATGCATGAAGAATTTAAATGGACAAGTCTAAGTTCTTATATTAGAAAACCCCAGTTGGGCATAGTCGGTTGTGTGTTTTTATTTGTTCATATGCATTTAATTAAAATGTTAATTTTAAATCAATTGAATTGGGATATTTGATTAAATGGATTTAGTAAAAATGGATCGATGAGTATTGTTAGAGGTAAAATCCATTGAGAGAGGGGTAAATCAGTGGTGGGAAACAATCTAATTCAATTTACAAAACCTTGTAAATACTTAATCATTAAATACAATAATTCATGAAGCATAAAGATCATTCATATCAATGAATAATGAACATAAGCAAGATCACATACAAAACACAAGATCTACATAATAAACCCTCTTAGGGAATAGAACCCACTCTCAAGACTATAAACACATGGACTACTATCATATAAGATGATCACAAATAATAGATTGATCAAGTTCTTCTGGTTAGGAACCTTAGTCAAGTCCATCTAATTTAAGGCCTTTAGTAAAATAACAATTATAGAAGGAACACCTATCCCTAAGATGATCAAGTCCTTATGAAAACCTATTTGGCCAAGTCCTTATGACCTACAACCTTGATCAATTCCTTCTAACCAAAGGTCTTTTGTGAAACCCTATTTCACAAGGAGCAACTGTCCCTAAGGAAGATCAAGTCCTTTAGACCCTCCTTGAAAAGAACCCTTCTACCTTATAATTGATGTATTCAACACCTGATGATGGAAATCTTAATTATCTAACAACTACAAAAAATCTCTCTAAATCATACAGGCCTCTCATATAGGCATGACACAATTTCTCTCCTTTACTCAAATAGTCCTCACATGCACAGTCAAATCTCTTTCCATAACTTAAAACTACAAGAACATTATATTATCATTAGAAACATGACCTACATATCATACACATAGTCCTTAATTCTTTTCTCATCAACCCAATATCCAGGCATTATCACTCTCCTATCCTTTCCTTCAATCTCCAACTCTCTCACATATAAGTCTCTATAAATCTCTCCCCTGTCTCTCACTCACAAGTATATAAATCACCATCTTTGATTTCACTATTTAGAGATCATACTTAGCTATTAGGCATAGCTTATCTATTAAGGCATCTATCTCATCAAGATAAATATCAATACAAACATCATTGGTCAGCTATAGCATCTATGGGTCACCCTTAAAAAGTTACACCTTTTAATAAGGCCCTTGTAGCTCTTATAGGTCTCATGGAGATCTATTCACCCATTTATCACATCATCAATCAAAAAAATAATACATGAAAACTTTAAAATACATGGTTCCACTCCTTATTTCCCATTTGACATCTTCAAATTATCATAGTCACCTTAATTTACCTCTCTGTATGCTCAAACAACTCAAACATTGACTTGGTACATAAGAACATCATGAATGAATACACAGTCAACTTATTAAGCATTTTTCATACTCAAGATAGATTGATCACACCTCAAAAATACATAAGAGCATCCTCATGGAGTATAAAACACTCCCCAATAGCCAATTTATCAAAATACATAAAAAAAAATCTATATAAGCTCAATTATCCTTCTCAGGTCACTTTTAGAACAAACATGAATAGACAGTCAATTTTTAGGCTCAATATTTTTAACTATACTCACTTTCAAATCTTAAAATATATATTTATCGATGCACCTTGGAGTCCTTTACAAATTTTATTTTTAAAATAATAACAAATTCAACTTATATCAAAAGATATGGATAAAATATAAAGCTCTAATTTTTCCTTGTGTTTAATTCAAATAGTTACAGTTAAACCTCAGTCATAATGCTCACATATCATGTCCTCTTAGCTTTGGATAAAATATACACCATTGATATTATCTATACTTTAATTAATAGGTGCCAATACTTAAACATTAAACATTTGATATTTGACCTCATCTCATGCAATCTTGAAATATTGACTCAATGCACTCTATCGATCTCTATGGATCAACTAGGTCTTTAACTATCAATGCTCACCATTTGATCAATCTATACAAACACCCTCTAATCATTGGATATTTATTCTTCACCTTGTATCATTAATTAAATTTAGTGTACCTATCCTCATCTCATTACTTACTAACTTCTTGGATCAATTCCCACTATCGATCTTGCTCAAACTTTAACATGTGCAAAAATGACTATGGGAACCATTTCAATATGCCTGGAAGGCCAAATTTAGTTAGATATATATTTTTTGTGTTCAATATCAATTACAATAAATTATACCCTATATTTTAATTTCAAATATTAATCCAACCATGTACCAAACTTATCCTAAACCTTCGCATGTGCGAGATATAACATCATTAAAATGCCTTCTCAAAAACTTCTATCACAAAGCCAACTATGTCAAAAACTTGCTTGGGAGGACAACTTTGAATAAGCATATATTTTGATGTACTTTATGTCATGATCTAAATTTTATCATTAATCAACTAGGATCAAAATTATACAAACCCATATGATCATTTTTTCTTGACACCTTCACACGTGAAATATATACCATCATCAAAATGCCTACTCAGCTTTTCTTATCACACACAAATTTGGCAAAGTATGGAAAAACATAGTTAATTTGCCTAGGATCCCAAATTTACATATGCCAAAATAAAAATAAAATTAACAAATCCATATTATTACCTTCTCCTAAAACATCTACATGTATGAGATATGCCTCCATAAAAATTCTTGCTCGGCTCTTCTTCCCAATTTGCAAATTTGGCTATGGGAAAACATTGTCAAAATGACTGAGAGCCCAAATTTGCACCCACATATAATTAAATAAACTTATGATCATGACCTAATATTTATCACATAATAACTAGGTAAAAATATAATCAAAACCATATCACCAACTCCCCCTGACTCATTCACACATGGTAATGGCGACATCAACAAACTACCTACTCAAATTTTTTGCCTCTAGACCCAAAATATCTAGACAAAAATTATGGACTACCAAATGAATTCTATTTATTCACATAAGATTTCCAAGTATAGACAACATCTTAAGGATCTCTTATACATGCTCCAATCACCATACTCATCCGTGAACATCTCTAATCATGCCAAAACTGAAGATCAACCAAGATAAATTTAAGCATACCAAGACAAACACATTGCATAGTTTGTCATTGTTACTTAGGATATCAAAGCACTTCATCCACTCACTAGGAAATCTCCATAATATCACCATGACATAATTTATATACTCTAACAATCTCCCCATTTTTCATTAATTACAACAAACATCATATATAGCAATATATAACTCACCTTCTCTCTCTTCAAGCATTCCCACAACAAAAGCTTTCTCCCCCTTTGACATAATGACAAAGTAGGCACCAGTTAATCTTGAGGACCTGAAAAGAACATAAATAGGAAAGTACCATCTTATAAAGATGATACAAAATCCCCCTTACCTTGGGCCTACTTCTACTTGTATTGACAATTTCCTCTTGCTCAATTGATACTTATAGTTCTTCTTCTTCTTCTTTCTTTGGATTTATAGAAATAACTTACTCAACTACTACAACATTCTACTTTTCCCTATGATTGGATTATCAATACATGGAGACAACATAGATTCATGGCATACCTCTTCATGTAAATAATTTTTGTTGCATCTTGGAACCTCATCACTAGGTATAGATAGTTGACTTTCTTTGCATGAAGCTTGCTCAATAATAGAAATATTTTCACTTGGATCCATACTTACCTTATAAATAGCCTCAACTAGTACCTTGGTCTTCTCCTTAAGCATAATCTCTTCATTCTCAACATTAGTAGATAATGAGACCTCTTGGGGTTGTTCAAAATTTGAAACATTCTCCACCATAGCAAATAGATTACTTAGACCTACAGTCTCATCATGATTCATACTTATCAACTTTGGTTTCCTTGAGTTAACTTGCCTTATTCCTTGTATTATTTGAGACTGATTGAACCTTTCATAACTTGTAGGCATTTAATTATAGAACTTAGTAGTGTGACCTATCTTTTCACAATTGAAGCTTACCATACTTTTTACAAGAATCTCTTTCTACATCTCTATATTTAACAATGTGTCATATCTCAAAATAGCTATAGCACTCAAAATTTCTTGAAGTGAACTTATCTTGTCTTACCTTATTCGAACAAAAATTATCAATGTATCTAATGTCATGACAACTAAAGTAAACTACTCCTTTTGAAGAAACCTTACCTCGCCTTTCCTTATTTGGATAATGCTTAACAAAGTGTCATTCATTAAGATAAATTAAGAACTTAACCTTACTTACTCCTTTTGACTGATGACCCTCATCATAGTCCCATGCAAATTCATTTTTAACACTTATTCTAAATTATATAGATCTATGCCCAAACTAATTAAAAGTATAACAGTAAGTATTAAAATTTGCATACCTCATGGCATTTGGTTGTCTGATCTAATTTGTCTTTAATCTATTTACACCATCATTCCTTATCTAATGATTTATCTTCAAACGCTGATTGTCTTGGTTCACATTAGTCTTCATATTGTCTTGAGTTATATCTTTTTGTTCTTCTTCATATCCAAGACCAATTCTATCACTAACATACTTTTGACCACTCATAATATTGTCTAGATCACATGAACTCTTTTCAAATCTCACCAATATCTTCACCTTACTAGATGTCTTCTCTAACTTAGATTTCAAAGACTCATTTCTAGAAACATACCTTGAGCATTTATCTTCTTTAATTTTTAGGCTTGTAGATAGAATTTCCAATTGATAATTGAGATGCTTGATCATATATTCATGCTCCTTGGTGTCTTCATTCATTCTTGCCTCATACACACTAAATTTCTCATCCTAATCTTTAATTTTAAATTTAATTTTATTATTGATTTTATTCTCAATCTTCAGTTCTTCAAGAGCATTCATCAATACAGTCTCACAGTCCACCTCATCTTCATCATTATCTTAATCACTCCAAGTAAACTCCTTTTGATGTGAGAAACTTCTTTCTTCATCCATGAACAGAGCTTCATCTTTAGTAGGACCATCATCTTCATGATCATATTCTGAGTCATTATCTTCACTCTCATCTAATGAGCTACAATATTCTTTGGTGTAGAGACTCTTCTTTTCTTTAGAATACTTCTTGTTGTTTTCAAACCTTCTAAATCCCTTTTTATTTTTATTATACTTGAATGATATCTTACCATCATCATGACCTTGATCATGATCTTCATTAATATCCTTCTTGTACTTATAAGGGCACTTATTAGTAAAATTTCCTATGTGTCCACAATTGAAGCATTTGAAAGGCAGCTTACTCTTATACTTTCTTGAACCTATTTTTAAGTTACTTGTAAATAAAGAAATTAGTTCATCCTCATCAATATAAAAATTTTTGTCTTTTTTGGGTTTCTTACCTTGGATCTCCCTTTTTGGCTTCATCTATTTTTTGAATTTTACTTATTTATTTGGTGGTATATCATCATTTAATCTCATCTCATATGTATTAAGGGTGCCACGTAATTAATCCATCTTCAATTAAGGAAGATTATAACTTTCTTCTATAATAGATACTTTTGGATCAAATTTTAGGGATAGAGACCTTAATACCTTTTGAACTACATTAGTCTCTTTAACATTCTCTCCAAGACATCTGATGGTGTTTATAATCTCATCAACTCTCTATAGAAAGGATGCCATAGAATCTTCTTCTTTCATTTTGAGACTCTCAAATTATGTTCTTTAAATCTACAACTTTACCAACTTAACCTTTGAATATCCTTCAAAAGTATTCTTTAGTTTATCCCATATTTACTTTATAGATGTTTAATGAATTACTTTGGTGAACTCAATTTCTATAAGATAACAAGTGATGGTATTCATTTCCTTAGATTTATTCTCAAATAGCTTCTTGTCTACAACACTAGATAGAGGAATAACAAGAGTAACATAACCATCCAAAACATATTTAGATACATCAAAACCTAGGGACATAATGTATGTCTTTATCCTATCACTCTAGAAATCATAATTGGATCCATTAAACATTAGTACTTGCTTAGTAGAAAAACTAAATTTTACATTTTGACTAGCCATTGTACCTTAGATCACCTTCAAGCTGTCAAGCCTTTACCAAAGGACCTTACTCTGATACTAATTTTTAGAGGTAAAATTCACTAAGGGTGGAGTGAATTAGTGGTGAAAAATAATCTAATTCAATTTCCAAACCCTTAAAAATACTTAAGCATTCAATATGATCATTCATGAAGCATATCGATCATTCATAGTATTGAACAATGAACATAATGCAAGATCACATACACAACACAAGATATGTATGATAAACCTTATTAGGAAATAAAACCCACTTTCAAGCCTAAAAACATGTGGAATACTATCCTATAATATGATCACAAATAAGAAACTAATCAAGTCCTTCTGATCAGGAACCTTGGTCAAGTATTTCTAACCTAAGGTCTTTAATGAAACAAAAATTCCACAAAGAGCTCCTACCCCTAATATCATCAATTCCTTATGAACACCTATTTGGTCAAGTCCTTATAACATAAAATATTGATCAAGTTCTTTTGACGAAAGGTCTTTAGTGAAACCCTATTTCACAAGGAGCAACTACCCCTAAAGAAGATCAAGTCCTTTAGACCCTCCTTGAAAATAACACTTCCACCTTAGAATTAATGTCATCAACACCTGATGATGGACCTCTTGAATATCTAAAAACTACAAAAACTCTCTCTCTAACTCATATATACCTTTCAAATAGGCATTCCATAATATCTCTCCTTTACTCAAATAGTCTTCATATGCACACATATATCTCTTCACACAACTTCAAACTGCAAGAACAATATATTGTTATCAGAAACATGACCTATAGATCATATACATAGTCCATAATATTTTCTTCTCATCAACCCAATAACTATGCACTCTCACTCTCCTTTTATTTCCTTCACTCTCCAACTCTCTCACATATAAGTCTCTACAAATCTCTCCCTAGTCTCTCGCTCATAAGTCTAGAAATCACCATCTTTGATTTCACTATTTATAGAGCATACTTGATAATCAACACCTTGGTAAGCCATTAAGTATGCCTTATCCCTTAAGGAATTTATCTCAATGATAAAAAGATCAATACAAACATCATATGTCATCCATAGTATCTTTTCATCACCCTTAATAATCTACACCTTTTAATAAGGCCCTTGTAGTTCTTATAGGTCTCATGGAGACCTATTCACCCATATAACAAACCATCAGGCAAAACAATAATATAATATGACTTTAAAATACATGGGTCCACTCCTTATGTCCCCTTAGATATCCTCAAATAATCATAGTCATCATATATCACATCTACATATTCTCAAATAACTCAAACACTAACTTGGTGCATAGGAACATCATGATTTAATACATAGTCAACTTCTTAAGCATTGTTCATACTCAAGATAGATTGATCACACCTCTAAAATCCATAAGAGCATCCTCATGGAGTATAAAACACTCCCAAATATCTAATCCATCAAGAGACATTGAAATAGTATCTATATAATCTCAATCATCTTTCTTGAGTCACTCTTAGAAAAAACATGAACACAAAGTCAACTTCTAGGCTTAATATCTTTGACTATACTCACTTTTAGATCGTAAATTCTATATTTCTAGATGCACCTTGGAGTCACTTAAAAATTTTATTTTTAAAATAATAGAAAATTTGACTTCTATTGAAATATATGGACAAAATATAGATCTATAGTTTTTACCTATGTTAAATTCAAATATTTGAATTCAAACGGTCTTAGTTAAACCTCGATCATAATGCTCGCATCTCATTTCCTCTCAAATTTAGATCAAATGTGTACATTTATCTTATACAAAATTTAATTTATAGGCTCTAATGCTCAAAAATTAAACATATGATATTTGACCTCATCTCATACAATCTTGAAATTTTGACTCAACACACTCCATCGATCTCTACGGATTGACTAGGTATTTCACTATCAACGCTCACCATTTGATCAATATATAAAAACACCCACTTGCCATTGGATCCTTATCCTTTACCTTTATGAAATCATTAAACATCATGTACCTGTCCTCATCTCATTTCTTCTTAAATTCTTGGAGAAATGTGCATCATCAATCTTGCTCAAACCTTAACATTTCCATAAATGACTAAGTATGGGAACCTTTTCAATATGCCTATAAGGCCAACTTTAGATAGATATATATTTTATTGAAATCAATATCATGTCCAAAAAATTGCATCATATGCTCTCATTTTTAAATATAAATCTAACCATGAACCAAATTTCTCTTGAAAACTTCATCCATGTGAGATATAATATCAATAAAATGCCTTCTAAAAAACTTTTGTCAAAGGGCTATGTCCAAAACCTGCTTGGGAGGTTAACTTTGAATAAGCATATCTTTTGAAGTGCTCCATCACATGATCTAAATTTTATCAAAAATAAACTAGGATAAAAATTTAACAAACCCATATGATCAATTTCTCTTGACACCTTTAGACATGTAAGATATGACATCATCAAAATTCCTACTCAACTTTTCTTGTCACATGCAAATTTGGTTAAATATGGAAAAATATAGTCAAACTGTCTAGGAGCCCAAATTTGAATATGAAAAATGAGGAAAAAAATGAATAAAACCATATGATTACCTTCTCTTGAAACATCCACATATGTGATATATTCCTCCATCCAAATTCTTACTCGGCTTTTCTTACCACTTTGTAAATTTGGCTAAGTATGAGAAAAGATTTTCAAAATGCCTTGGAGCCCAACTTTGTACCCACATATATTTGACTATTCTTAGGTGCATGACCTAATAATTAATACATAAAAACTAGGTAAAAATTTTATTACTACCACATGACCAATTCCCCATGACTCATTCACATGTGGTAATGGTGACATCATCAAACTACCTATTTAGATTTTATACCACTAGGCCAAAATTGTCTAGATGAAAACTATGGACTACCAGATGAATTTCACTTATACACACAATATATCAAATAATAGATAACATTTTATGGACCTATTATACATACTCCAATCAACATACTCATCCATAAACATCTCTAGTCATGCCAAAATTGAAGATCAACCAAGCCAACTTCAAGCATATTAGGACAAACACATTGCACACTTTATCATTGTTACTTAAGTTATCAAAGCACTTCATCCACTCACCAGGACACCTAGATGATATCACCATAACATCACTAAAAACTCTATGAGTGTTAAATTACATGAAAATCTATGTTTTTTAATTAATTAAATATAATTAGATTTTATTTGGTTTATAAAAGGGGCTATGGGACTATTTTATTGATTAGATGTATGCATTACATATACGAAATATTGTAAGTCATGGACAATGGATGTCTTCTTAGAATAAACCATATACAATAAAGTATTTGTATTATATTAAAAAAGAATTAAAGAGTTATATATATATATATATATATATATATATATATATATATATATATATATATATATATATATATATATATATATATATATATATATATATATATATATATATATATATATATATATATATATATATATATATATATATATATATATATGGTATTAAATACATGGTTGTTGGCTATGTTATAAATTGGGTTATTAATATACCATTTATATCTATAGCATATAATTTCACAACTGTGTTATGCTTGAAAATAATATTATCATAATAATGTGAATGTGGTACTTGTATATATTTTAATGTTGTATAAAATCATTAAAATAATGTATTTATGATTATTAAATGTAAAACATATTACAACGTTTTGGACTAGCTTTTGATTTATATGTGAAATATGAAAAAAATATAATCTTATGTTATGATAATTAATTTGGGGATGAAATAACATTATAAGTTACTTTGTGATTTGAATAACTGATAGTTTTTATATGATCATACCCAGATGGTATGTTTAGGATTTTTCTTATTTTTTTTAATTTAATAATAAACTAGATGATATTTGAGTCAGTGCCTTACATTTGATGGACTAAATGTGTGTCTAATATGTATGTACTTAGAATATTTATTATTAGCTAAAAGGAAATATTTTGAATGAATTTATTGGTTTTTATATTGCTATATTTACTTTAACCAAATCTCACATTCATTAAACTAATTAAGTAGTGGATGGATTCCACTAGCTAAATTTGCACCATCAATGCAAGATGAGGAGTAATCTAATTAAATGGTGTGTATAAAATTGACTAATCCTAGAAATCATTAATTATTAAAAAATTTGGCAAAATTAATACTTTTAATTAAACATTGTCATTTCATATGTTGATATAGTTTTCATATTTATTTAATATCATGTTAGAGGGGATTTATTTATTATACACATTATGTATTAGATATATTCAACACACAAGTTTTAGCTTATTACTTAATATTCCTATACCATCACTATCTACTCATCTATGAAGGAATGACCATCCCCTTTTTTGGGAGATAGTACAAGGGATATCTGGTCCATGGTCGGTGTATACAAATGTTTTTATGATGCTCTCCTTCCCATATCGAGTATTATACTAGGGAATAAACTTGAGATTAAAGATTGATACTTGACTTGTGGAGGCTCCACTTTATGGAGCTTTGTATCATGTTTAGTTATTTGAGATATTACTATGTATTACTAAAAATTATAACATTTATTCATTATACTTATATAGTAATGGCTATAATTTTGTATCAACCATGATTGAATTTATATTATTTTATTATGACTAGATATAATATTTACTTTTTATTCAGCATTGTGTATGATTATTATATCTATTCATAGTGATCCTCAACTAAGTGGATTATTTATAAACCTTTTGGTTAAATAAATGAATGTAGTTAGTTAAAGATAAATAATTTGATTTCTTGTGGTGAAATATGTAAGATGAATATGTGTAATTAATTTAAAAAATACTATATTCTAGTAAAACCTAATAGGGTTATTACATTATGGTATCACAGTTGAAGCTCAAACTCTAGGAGTTAATGTGTCCACAAATGCAAAAGTATTATTCTAATAATCATGAAGAATGATGGTGTGCATTAGACTAGAAGGTGAGGGTACTTTGAATATTAAACCCCCCTTTTTATCCTAATTAGTTTGTCACTAAGCAAGCTATGAAGTTAGATCAAATCCTCATGGCCATGCAAGAGACTAGGGACTAGATCATGGCCCTAGAATAAGAAGTGCATGGCCATGAAGAGGAGAATTATTAGGAGGAACCTAAAAAGAATCATGATTATTGATAACATATTCAATACTAGAGGCATGAGTAAGTTTCATAGGATGAGAGAGCTTGAGTAGATGCAGAGTTGATACATGACATGAAAAAGGTAGATCCACCCAAGTTCAATGGAACTATTTTGGTAGATAGAGATGAAGTGTGACTGATAGAAATGGATAAATATTTCAATATTTGAAATTATTCTTATGTCACAAAAGTAGTCTAGGGAATTTATCATATTACTAGTGAATTAACAACTTGGTGGGAAAACAAGAAGCTTGAGATGAACCTTGAATCAACCACCACTATGTGGGAATATTTTGTGACACTATTTAGGTCATAAAGGCTTCAATAGTTATACTTTGATTAAAAAAACTTAAAGATTTTTAGAATATTAAACAAGGGGATTTTTTGATGAATGAATATTGGGAGCAATTCCCCAAGATCCTTAAGTATGTCCCTCACTATCAAGTGGATGAAAATTTTAAGATCAAGAAATTAATTATGAGATTAAAACACCAAATTGGTTGTGATGTAGATGTGTATGGTCAATCTATAATGGATCAGGTGTTCAAAAATGAGATTAAGAAAGAATAGAAACTAAAATCTCTTGCCCAATTACAGATAAGTTTAAAAATAAATTTGGAAGTTTTAAACCAACTTTCAAGAATAAGAATTAAAAGCAAAGGAGTGGAGACTCCAAGGGTTAGTTTAAGAATTAGATTGCCAAGTTCAACATTCATTTAGGGAACACAAAACTTGGTAATGATTTCAGAGGTGGTTTCAAGGGAAACCAATAGTCTGAGAAGAAAGGACCAATTAGAGTTTGATTTATATGTGGAGGTGACCATTTTGATCAAGAATGTCCTTAGGGTTCATCTTCTCAATAAGGTACATTCTAATAGTGAATTCATTTTCCTATTCACAATCATCAAGATGAGTATCAAGCTTCACCCATAGAACTATCAAGTATTTTTTTCATCATCCAGTTTCTATTTTGATTGACACGAGAGATACAAAGTGTTTCTTTTCTCCTAGAATACTTAGTAAAATATCTAAAAATGAAAGAGTTATGGAAAATGCATGGTTGGTGTAGTATGAGAATGACTCAAATGTCAAAGTTGATAAGTGTTTAGTAAAAACTAAGATTAGGTTGATTGAGTTCACTATAGTAGTATATATTTTTGTAACATCGTTGGGATCATATGATGTGATCCTAGGAGTAAATTGTATTTTGATTCATAAAGCCAATATAGACTATTTTCTAAAGAAGGTTGAGTGTTGAAATGGTTTCATAAATTAGACACAACTTTAGGGCAAGAAAAGGGAGTTGAAACTATGGTAGATTTATACAATTCAACTCAAGAAATATATAAAGAATAGATGTTAGGAATTTATCATTGAGATAAATGATATGGAAAAGTCTAAGGAACCATCTATAAAACATTATCTAATTATAAGAAACTTCCATGACATGTTTCTAGAAGAATTACTAGGATTAACACCTAAGCACGAGTTTGGTTTCTTAATTGATATCATACCTAGATTAGAACTATAGTCTAAGGTGATGTAAAAAATGATAACCACTAAGTTGGTTGAGTTAAGGGCAAAAGTTTATTCGTTTTTGTCTAAATGGATTATTTGACCAAGTTTCTCACCATGGGGTGAACCAGATGTCTTTATCAATAAGAAGGATAGTATTCTTCTCTTTTGTATAGATTACTTGATGTTGAATAAAGTAATGATTAAAATACATATTTATTACCACATATTGATTATATATTTGATAAAATGTGAGGGCCAATAGTCTTTTTTAATATTGATTTTAGAGTAGGGTATCATCAGTTGAGGATCCATGAAGAGGATATTTCAAAAATAACATTGAAGATTTGATATGGGCACTACAAGTTCACAGTGTTAACATTTCTCTTTATAGATGCTCTAGCAATATTTATGAATCTTATGAACAATGAGTTTAGAGATTACTTGGATCATTTTGTTTAGGTCTCTCTATATGACATCTTCATTTATTCCAAGGATGAAGAAGAGTACCTATAGCATTTGGAATTAGTTTTATGGAATTTGTGAAGGCATGGGATATTTCTAAAGTTGTCTAAGTGTGCATTTTTCCAAAATAAAGTGCATTATTTAGGATATATTATCTTTGTGAATGGTATTTCATTAGATCTAGAAAACATAAGATCTATAATATAGTGGTTAAAACTAAAAAATTTGAATGAGGTAATAGGTTTCATGGGGTTAGAGGGATATTACATGAAATGCATTATAAATTTCTCTAAGTTAGCTAATCCAATTACCTCTCTTTAGTGGAATAATCATAGTTTCATCTGGTTAGATAAGTGTGAGTTAGCCTTTAAGGAACTAAAAAAGAGGCTTACTTCAACACCAATGATAAGAGTTCATGATCCTAATGGTTAACTCTTAGTGATCACTAATGCATCTAGAGATGGATTTGGTGGGGTTCTTATGTAGGATGGCTCAGTGGTAGCCTATGAGTCTAAAAAACTAAAGTTGTATGAGGTGAGTTATGCCCCTCATGACCTAGAACTTGTGACAATTGTGCATGCTTTGCAATTTTAGATGAATTATCTATTGGGAAAATTGTTTGAGCTTAAGAATGATAGAGTGGGACTCAAGTGTATATTCACCCAATCAAACCTAAATTATAATCAACAATGATTGTTAGAGTTCTTGTTTTGATTATGATTTTTATATCAATTATATCAAAGGAAAGGAGAATAGAGTAGTTAATGCTCTAAGTTGTAGGAGGTATTATTTGTGTTCTAGATTTGCAACCTAGCTGAGAAGGGGATTTTCAGGGCTTCTTACTCAAATATAGTCCAATATGAGACTAATATTAGGCTTTGGATATCCTAATAATGAATCAGACCTCTAGAAAAGGTTATATTCCTTTTGAATCTATCACCTATACTAAACCTAAACTAACACTTGCTTGGAAAAGGGAGAGAGATTTCAATAATAATTTCTGAAAGCATGTAAAAGAGGTGATGCACCAATGATTCAATCACTCAATCTTGAACATGACACATTATAAGATATATTCAAGAATGAATAAAATAATCACATCAATATTTCACAAAAAGGCATGAACTAACTATTAATCTACTATGGGAGGGTAGTTATCCACTTTGAAAACTAACCAACAAACCATATATTGCACTTAGAATGACCTGTGAGGATTTCCAAAATAGTTCATGAAGGTGAGAAAATGTAGATAGAGGAAAGGAAAGCATAAATTTACTTAACCAATCAATGAACTCATAAGACACACTACAATTCAACTACAAAATGGAAGAAATCACTCTTTTATTACATGAAATAGATATTATAGTACAAATCTCAATAGAGTTTTGTCATACCAAAGAGGGATAAATTTGAAGGTTTGGAAGCCTATATTTATTGGAGAGAGAGAGAGAGAGAGAGAGAGAGGAGAGAGAGAGATGAGAGAGAGAGAGAGAGAGAGAGAGAGAGAGAGAGGAAAGAGAGAGAGAGAGAGAGAGAGAGAGAGAGAGAGAGAGAGAGAGAGGAGATGAGAGAGAGAGAGAGATGAGAGAGAGAGAGAGAGAGAATTGTGCATTAAAAGAGGTCCAACCACTTTAGATGTATTAGAACTAATTTGAGGATGCTGAGTCATGATATTATCAAGAAGGAAGATCTTA